>JAVFBW010145287.1:0-12618 GCA_034783835.1 Mopalia ciliata | reverse complement strand
CCAGTACCTTCATGCGAATCTGTTAATTTTGGGTGCAATGTTTGACAAACCCAACGATAGTCTTGATGACAATATGCTACCAATGCATCGTACTTGTGCCTTTGACTGGGCTTAGCTGCAGGTTTGCGACACACCGTATGGCACCAGTATTTAATGGGAATCCGGTAACGATAGACAACAGTGGAAGTCAGTAATATGACAACGAGAATAGAAGCTGCAAGAGCGCCAAATGTTACCCAGAAAAAACTGACACATCGGATTTGTAGGTCTCGGAAATTCTCACGGAGATTGAGGAGGGGGACCGCTGATCCATTACTCGTTATACAGCTGTAGTTTCCATTATTATCAAGGGTCACCTTTGATGTCCAGACCCATTCTACAAAGTCATAGGTATCGCAATTACACGCTAAAGGATTACCATCTAACATAAGAGTGAATTTCTGAAAGCTATGGACCAGTAAATCGAATCTGGCGCGATCCCGTTTTGAAACAGTTTTCAATGCGTTGTTCCTCATATCAAGTTGCTGTAGGTTTAACGTGGTACGGATAGACTCTGGTATATCTATTAGCTTATTGTCGCTAACGTCTAGTATTCTCAGATCTTCAAGATTATAAAAAGCCGACACTGGAATACTTTTTAGTCCGCTGTTACTGATGTCCAAATAATGCAATTTTGTTAAAGGACTAAAGATTGAGGATTGTTTTGCGAAAGCCACTTTTAAAGGCGTATCTCTGGCAACCAGTTTGGTAACGTTGGGGAAAGAGGCCATAAATGCAGAAGATAAAGAATCGGAATAGTCATTTCCAGAGATGAAGAGAGAGCTGACAGTTTCTAATCCTAAAAACCTTTTCTTGAAACAGCCATGCATGCCTGTATAGGAAATATCTAGGATACGAAGACTAGAGGCGTTTGCAATAGTAACTTGTTGTGAAGGTGTACACGCGAAAAAAGCCCGACTACAATTCATAATCTCGACATATGGAGGTATGAATACAGTAAAGTTTGTAGGTATGATTACAGAAAAATTTATTTCCAAACGGGAAATCGTTTTTCTAACAAATTTATGGTTAAGCCAAGTGATGTCAGGGTATACCAAACCGCTCGCTTCGATATGTCGTAGTTGTTCAAAGCGCACAATGATCATGAACAAGTTTAGCAACGTAGGTTTACTAAGATAAAAGTTATTCATTGAAAAATGCTCAAGGCAGGCTGTCTATAGATGGAGTAAAACGCCAGCAGGCATGTTCACAATCCTGTTGTCACTTAAATCTAATTTGCGTACACAAAAGGGCTGTAATTTATCTATCATCTCGTATGTAATCAGTTGGTCTTGTAAACTTGTAGTATCCGAGTTTACGTTGGAAACATCTATGTCTGAAAGCGGGGCACCAGCGAGACTAGACAATGCTGACATGGCTTTCCGAAGACCAAGATCAACATTTCCTCCTAGTGAAAGTTGTGTGAGATGGCGAAAATATGAAAGCGCCTCTTGGTCGATTTCCGAAATATGAACTGCGCTGAGAACCAAAGAAGAAACATTTAACTGTTGGAATATTTGAAACGTGTTGTTGCTAACTATATTAAGGCTGCTTTTAGCCGGGCTTGCAATGAGTGTTTTCAGAATTTTTAATTTTTCAAAACCAACTCCAAATTTTAACTGGCTAAACATATCGATTGTGAGTTCTTCTAATGAGCTTAAAGTTCCGATTGCTTTGTCTGGGTATCCTGAATTGACGACACTTGATTGAAAAAGGTCTATATTGCCGCCTATATCCAGAGTTTTTAACTTGATCAGGGGAATAAACACCGATTCCGGATAAGCTGCATAAGTAAAATTAAGATTGTTGTAACCCAGATACAGAGATTCTAATTTCGACAAGCCATGAAAACAGTTGGCGTTGAGATTCACAATGCTGTTATGGGATAGATCCAATAATAGTAGATGTGTTAGATTGACGAAGATAAAATCCTCCAGCGTGGTCAATAAATTACCAGACAAATCCAGAGATTGGCAGTCTGCAGATAAGCCCAACTCCCGCACAGAGCGAATACCACAGTTGTTAAAAACACACTGGTGGCTAAAAACTGGTGCCTTAGACGAGGCAGGCAAAGCACATAGGGTATCTGCTGTAAAATGCTGGATGGCAAATATCAGAATAAACAGTATGGTGCTAACTGCCATGTCGTATTTAAGAATGTGTTCTTTCCTAAAAGATGTCGGCTACAACTTGTCCTGGAAAGAATTTTAGTACACGCATTTCTTCTATGTATAAGAGTTTGTTTGCTTTTAAAACAACACTTAATGGAACTTCCTTATTGGGATAACAATGCCTTTTATTAAATCTTGTCCTGTTAGCAATACTACGAAACTCAATATAGGCAATTATGTGGGTGAATACCCGACGTTTATCTTTATCGCTAGACTCCCCGAGCAGCACAGTTTTAATGCACTATCGAGAAAACGCTCGACTCATTTAGCCATTACACCACAGTACATTCTCTACTGTCGTTATCTTTCATAGGCATAAACGGTCCATTTAAGTAGATGACAACACTGTGTGTAGTTATATATAGATGACGTTAATGTCCATGGATTTCAATGGACTGTAGGCTTATGTGTCTTAAAAAGGTGCTGTCCGTCCCACTCTATTTAACTTTTCAATTCTGGGGCAAAGCTATATCTTTTGAATTGTGGTTTTGATGGTATTTATGCTGGAAAAATAGTACGCTGGCCATGGTTATATCGTCTTTGGTTGATTTTAGCAACTGCACAAGCTTATTTCGCTTTTACTTAATATGACCTTGGGTCATAATTATAGGAACACTAAAATCATTTAAGTTGAACATCATTTATTCCAATATACAATGTCATAATCATTTTACCATGGCTTGTATGGGACTTGTTTATCTTGTTCTTCAATACCTCTACTGCTATCTGATCTCACTTAAGGTAACACTTATAATATAAACTCAGTCAAAAAAGAAACTTCACACTCGTTTGGATGTCGATAAGTTGAACATACAAGAAAACTGGGTTTAAAAAATGATTTTGTAAAAATCATGTTCATAATGTAACCAATTCCACCGGAAATGCTACGATAATGTAAGAGTAAAAATGGTAAGTTATAACTTGATGAAAGTGTCAATAGCGCGTATGCCCTCCATGAGCTGTTCACAACCGCGACGCAACGTCTCATGGATTGAATGATGCGTCTGAACACAGCTTGGGGGATGCGTCGCCATAATTGAACCAACATGGCACTAAGTTCCTGCAAGTTCTGCGGATGGTTCCTTACTTGACGGAGTCTTCTGCTCAACATATGTTCTATGGGACTAAGGTCGGAAGACCTTGAGGGCCACTCCATGACATTGATGCCAGCATTCGGAAGAAAATTCCGCGTTAAATTGGCCGTATGAGGTCTGGTATTATCGTGTTGGGCTGTCAGACTTGGGCCATGAGCTGCCACGAATGACAAAAGCTCTGGAATGAGCAATTGATCTCTATATCCTGCAGCAGTATTGGCTTAAAACTATTCAAACGTTGTACACACAAAGTTTCAATTTAGAATCAGGTAAAGTTACTGAAGAAAAAGCACCCGCATACCGAAATGCCAAAATATGGAACTTTAAACGGCTACTCCTGTCTTACAGACCGATGATATAGCATAAGAGAGAAACAATAAACTACAGGACCTTCTTGTTAAAAGAGGGTAAAAAGGCCTTTGAAGGACAAAAATTTAAAGAAATTCCACCATCAATTAAAAGCACAATATGAGTAGTCTCTTAGCGTCAAGGCAATCTACCAATCTCTCCGAAATATTCACACACTATGGCGAAAGCATCGTCAATGCTTTATCTCTAGGGTGTTACTAAAGAGAAATAATTATCTCCCCTGGAATATAACAGGTTTTTTTATACCATGTGACGTAATACTCGTCATATAAACTCTGGGTTAAATTTATCATCTTTGAGGAATATTGTTCTACAACATCATCCCTGTGCCAGTGTGATTGCTGTTAGAAATATATATGTCAATGTATTTGTTATGTTACTATGTATTATGTATTATGTTAATGTATATAGTGATTGTGTATGTATGTGATTGCATTACAGGAACCTGTGAATGGGACTTGTTCCCGTTGGCTATCCTTCAGTAATAAACAAATAAATCATGTTCAGCCATAAAAACTATTCTTTTAACCATAATAATAATATCCACTGGTAGCCAAATTTGAATGAAAAATGAATAATAGTGTAATTGAATGAAATAATTAAGTTTATTTGACTAGCTGAGCGTTTAGTGTGTTAATACCGAAAAATGTAGATAGTAGTCGGGTCGGTGGTGTATAATTGTTGTCCAACTTGGCGGTGTCAATGGATCTGATGAAACAAACATTTAAACCGTGTTTCACCTTTCTGACTACATTTCTGTTAAATTAACAGTAATGATCCATATTGTTGGCTAACCAGGTTAAACAATACAAGTCAGATTTGTTTTTCTTTCATTTCAAGGCGAAACTTTTCTCTGGATCAGTCAATTTATTGATATCGTTTCTCTTCAGCGGACTTTCCATTGATTATTTTATTTTCCTCTGAAATACCGCTTTGCGGGTTGACTGTTCTTAATCTATACCGAATATTTTGTTTGCTACAATTTATTTATCACAAACTTTATATACTGGCTGAAGACATAAGGACGAAGAACAATTAAGATCGACGAATCGTCAAATTTTCTAGAACCAAGTTTCTCTATAAACCTGGCGGGGGTATAGTTTATTTATATGGCGGCTCCGATTTCTTAATAAACCTTAATCATGAGTTGTGTTATATACCATGTAGATGGTCATTGCCTCGTCTCTAGATGTCGGTATAGGTCATATAACTCTGGGTTCATCTAGAACATGAGATGATTAATCGGTTTTATTTAATCTTCATCCCTGTGATAATTTGATCACATTTTTTGCACTTTTGAGTGGAACTTTTTAATTAAAAAAAAAACTTGTATGATTTTTTGCAGGGTATTATGTATGATGACCATTTAAGTTAGTTTTTATTATCAATTTAATTAACAAATTAAGCAGTAAAATCCAACTAATAAGAGAAAATAGGCAAATAGTCCAAAAACGAATTTACCTGATATTTTTTTTAGGATTACCTTATTAATGATTTTATTTTTAATATAAAAAGTAGTTCCATGATTATCACCCATCATCAACTTTTTTCCTTTTTGTCAATATATGGTCGTATTTTTCAAATTTATTTTGTAAATTTCTTATAGTCATTTTATAAAAGCTAAATGGACAAGAAAGTAACAAATAACAATTAAAATTTATGTTAAGACAGTCGAGACCAAAAAGTTTGTACATGTCTGATAATCATTTTATAAAAGCTTAATGGTCAAGAAAGTAACGATTTAAATTTGTGTTAAGACATAGTCGAGATCAAAAGTTTGGACTCCCTTAATATAGTTAAAAACTTCCAAAAGCCTTTTTACAATTATAGTTTTTTCACCTTATACTGTAATATTAGCAATTATGGAAAGATGATTTCTGTTGATGGTCAAATAGCACTTAAAAGTCTTCAGTGATTTTGGGAGTCACTCTTCTACTATAGCTGATATTTGTAAAGATTTTATAAACTAGTAATTTGGAGAGTGAATAGCTGTTAACATTTTTGACAAGCCCTTCACCCAAACCCCAACGGACGATTCCCATGTTATTAAGAACCTAAGAACCTAAGAAAAGCCGCCATTTAGACTTTCTTAAAGCGAGTTAAATAACGATTGTAAAGGGGATATTCATATTGTCAGATTTAATTTATTTGTCAACTCAATAATCTGTCTTTAAACTGCAAAGAAAAATGGATTGATAGGGCCATTTGTTTTTTCTTTCTAGCTTTTCCAACTGTTACTCTCCAGCCAGCAAATGTTAATTTTTATTTCAAGAATCGGATAGGATATTATAGCAACCATATGGGGTTATATGTACAAATTTGAAGACCACACCATCACCTGGTTAATTTGGCCGGGTATTTTCAGAACAGAAATTAATTGTGATGTTCTCGTTAACTATATACTTAAGCGGATTTGGTTGAATCGTTTGTCGATCACCGCAACAATTATTATCCGATTTAAAAACAAATTTCCAACAATAAACACGTAAGAAACGAAAACATAAGAAAACGATTGCATAAATTGGTATATTTTTCTTGCCGCATGCAAAATATAATTTATAAAGGGATAAATATATGAGTCACAAGATTATGTTATAACAGAATAAAACATACTCAACATTTTTAGACCGTTCAACTTTATAGGTATCAATTTTCTTTATTTTAAACAAACAGCCAATCTAAAAGTCTGTGATTTCACATGCATTAACAGTAACAGAAGGTCCCTGAGTTGATACCGTTTAATGTTCATCATCGTTCTATCACGGCTCTCTCGTCGTATAGACAATTGTATATATTCTCGAGAAGGAAACACATTGTGTGAAATCTACTGCGTGGTTATACCTGCATTTTTTTTTTTTAAGTTTAAAATTATTTTGAGACTTTTTAAAGAGTTCTTTGCTGGATAGAAAATTAATATTTGAAAACGAAGATCAGGAACCTTAGAGACAGTGATATAAATTCATTTGCTTACAAATTTGGCCCCTTTTTATTTTATAGAAAAATGTCGTACTATCTCATTCAAATAAACAAATCAATCTAATTTTATAATTGAAGTAAAAGCTACCCCTATTTAAGATTTGCTCGTTTGATGTTGTAAGTTTATTCTGAAATCAAATATTTTGAATTTATTTTTAATGTGTTATGTCCCTTAAAACCTGGCTATTTCATTTACAAGTGTAGGTCTCATATTTGTCTGTATTTCTCACCTTACTTTCTGTTGTAGTAATTGAATCTACCCTGGGATATTCCCTAATAGTATTACAATCACACCTGAGCCATCTCAATCATTCACTCGCGCAATTTGTAAGAGCATGGAGATTGTTTCATATCTAAAATGCTTTCTGCTGCATACATTCGATTTCCAAATATCCCAACATGTCTTCTTCCTTTTTGTATTGATGAATTAAAGTCACATACACAGTTCATACCGTAACTTTATTGCTATGTTTTTAGTAATATCTCTGTATTTTGTGTTTAAACTTTGACAATTAATACCTGCTGTAATTTTAATAATCATTTACACCCATCACATATGGCAGAAAATGTTGTCAGTAATTGACATTACATCAGCGTAAAGTCCTTATAGTATGATTTCTGCCGACCTTTGAAAATGGGATTAAAACCGTCGCAGCCTTACCTCCTTGACTAGCTAAAAGCTACTTGGGGGCGGCAAACTGACCAATGGACAGAAACATACATTAGCATGTTATTTACAGTCCGCTATTCGCAGAGAATCTGTACATTTTAACAGAATTGCTTTTGCAAAACCATTACATGTAGTATTTTCTTTAACAAAATTATTCAAAACCATTACATCTATATAAAAATTAAAAAAACAAAAACATTTACTGTTAATCTGGTGTACCTTGGAATTGAATAAATTTAATCATTCACAATATTGACCATTATATTTTCCCTCAAATGAAACCGCATATAAGCCTATATCTTTCGTTTTTTCAAAAAGAAAAAAAAAGGCACCTTTTTTTTTTCGTCAATAGAAATTGATGAACACTGTGTCTATTATTCTCTCGTATCCACAACTGTTCATGCACATATACCACATCATTAAACGAAATCGCCGCAACTTCTCTTCGAGGTTTGATCACGTTATAGTATTCTATAGTTCTCCTTGTCCATTGTATACAAATTCCTATTCTGATAAAAGTTTCATCAACCGATATAGAGGCCTATTTACCCAAGTTCTCCTTACATGGCCCTGCCAACAAAAACGTTATTCTACATCCCCCTGTCCGTGATGCCCGGGGTTCTATCAGGTCGGCTGCTAAATTAGTATTGAGCCACATCTTGTACACGGGAAACAGGATTGCCACTTTGTTTCCCTATGCAACCCGCCGCGGCCTTGCAATATTGTGGGGAAGACTGCAACCGTCGCTAAACTTTTCCGAAAGAATATAAATGTTCACCTGTTGATGGTGTTCTCCAATGAAAAGAATTACTGCTCTGCTTAAAGTTTCATCAACCGGCACACATTTACCCTATACTTTTCATTATAAGAATCATGCAAAGAAAACGTTATTCTACATCACCACTGAGTCGACTGATAACCATATGAGGGATAAGTGTAATTTGTGTATCCATACAGATGAGCAGGGTTGTGGCCGTAATTGTGACCGGATGGTTGAACCAATAGATCCACACACTGCTCATTGGATTGGTGCGTCCATGGATTGTACGTAGAGAGGGACTGGCTGTGACTCGGAGGACTAGACTCATAAACTGCGTAAGTGGGATTGTAGGACGGGGGATACGTGGCTGAAGCGTCTTGTAAGATATATTGCTGACCCGTAGAGAAAGGGCCAGGGGGAGGCATGGACGGTGGCATGTACACCTGTGATCCGTGAGGGTGCTGGGGCGGCTGGTACGGGCCTTTCGTGAGCACCTCAGACCGGCTAGCCTCGCCTTTCCTACCACGTCTGCGAGACCGCCGCCTTAGCCGAAAATCTCCGCGAATAAAATCGTCCAAATTTTCGGGATGGATCGTCCAATAGTTGCCCTTCCCATCCTCGCATCTTCCCGCTTTAATGAAACAATCATTAAGTGAAAGATTATGCCTCACGGAATTTCTCCACCCGCGGCTGTTTTGCCGAAAGTATGAAAAATTTCCTTCCATCCAAGAATAAATCGCACCAAGGTTCATTCGTCTGTCTTGTGACTGAAGAATAGCTTTGGAAATTAGACCGATATAGGACATGGGTGGTTTGGTTTCACTAGTGTCTTTCTTTTCTTGCGATGTAGTGTCCAGCTTCGTCGGTTCGGACGCAGGAGGATTTACTTCCGGTGGATTCACCATGTCCGTGCTGTCCGGAGTTATCACGCTCCGGTCGGCTTCTATGTTAATATTTCTATCTTGGACATGGGGAGCAGGATTGCCTCTTTGTGCCCGAAGGCAATCCGCCGTGCTCTTACAATACTGCGGTGAAGGTTGAACACATTTGTTGAACTCTTGCGAAGGAAGATGAACGTTTAAGTGTTGTTGTTGTCCTTGGACTTGTACGAACGTCTGTTTTATGACTGATTTTGCTTCGTTGAATCGGGACTCATTTTGAAGAACAGGCGCAATTTCCAACCTTGCAGGCCTACATTCTGATGTGTACCCGGCAGACGTTTGGAGAGGAATTGAATGATATCCGAAACCATATCGTCGAAATTGTTGTGAGTCTTCCATAAGTATGCTGTAGTTTGTCTCCGATAACCTTGGAATTCAGCTCGCTTTGACGTCAACTGAATTTAGTGGTCAGTTTAGGGGCCTCCGTAAACAAATGATAAAAGGACCAGTGGACAGTGCGGACACTTGCTTATAACAACAGTTGCGACCATAGTTCGTATTTAGTGTCAAAACGCTATCATAATCCCATTTGTCTACAGGTATGACTTCGTATCTTATCAACGCTCATAAACCCCTTCTCCAGGTAAACTTAAACAGTACCTGGATGAGAAGTGGTATGTAGATTTGAAGGGCGGAGTTGACTGTTGGCAATTAACACGTTCTAACCTTACTTGTCGTCAGTAAAACTACTAGAAATCTCATTGGTGATTCTTGCCAATAACCCAATCACGTTGGTTGAACGTCTCGCTGTTGATAGGACAAACTGCCAGTAGCTATATGCCCAGTCAAAATCACTCGGTCAAGTATCCTTTTTTTCAATAATTTTCTCTTGATAACATTGTTTGGAATGTCAATTCGATGTTATGTCGAAGACTCTTCAAATGCATTAAGTGGCTCTATCCGACTAGCATGGATGGTCGTGACGAGAGTGGGCTTGAGACCAGCGCTAGGGGATGCCGCCGGTTAGTCGGGACACGCCGCCCCAAAGACTCAAGACTATCAGACGGCCGTTCCTGACATACCACTATCGTTGTCTTACGCTGATCTGATTTTCTTTAGTCGATACACGAATTCGTTTAGGGACAAGCTCTTTATACCTCCATAATACTGTATCTTCAGTGTATACAGTAAACAGGGAGTTTATCTTTAAATTAAGATACCCGGAAATTAATGGGTTTTTATTAGCAGTTATCTATGAATTCTAATAGAAATGGCATTTGACGACAAAGGTAAAATATTATGAATGAGCAAAAGTGACATTGTTATTTCTTGTCAACACCCGGCTGTCAAGGCTTGTCAGCTTGATAAGATATGCGCGGCTCTCTTAAATCTTAAGTACACAGTTTCTCTTGGGATGTACAAATAGGAGAGTAGCCAGCTTTGATAAGTACGTGTAAGAAATGCCTATATGGTAGCTGCAATATTATTAGTGAAGTCAAAGGTCAAATACCTGTATTGCCAAGTGTCTGAGTCACGTGGTTTGAGGGAGCAAAAGCTTTTATGTTATATTTATACCACACAGCGTGTTCAGACGGACCAATATTTTTTTTATAGGCATAGAAAAAAAATGTTGTCATGGCAATACCCTTTGTTTTTACACAAAAAGTAAAGTAAGGCAGTTTTTGACAATCACTATGAGTTGAGTAATATTGACCACGATAATGCACATAGAAGTTAAAACCAATATGATATAAAATATAATCACACTTCTCGGTAAAATCTTAAGCAGCTTCGCTAAGCCCGTGTTTATTGTTGTTTTATCGGCTAAATGTATGGTTAATATGTCTTGACTGATTGTGTGCAATAGCTATTTTCTTTTCTTTTGTCAGAATCGATACCTTAATAGATTATTAATCGATCAAACTAATAATCGATTTTGCTAGCTGAACATTTGATTGAAAATTACACATATTATGCTAATTGTTCCTTTTGACTGATTAATGTCTCTAAATATGTCCTTTATATTATTCTTAAGATAAATCAAGTCAGATTGACATTTTATTCCCGCCAATTTATTTATTACCCCGGGATGTATTATTAAAATATTCCTTATCGGGTGAATAACTTAACAAACGATATGCTTTTTTTTGGGTAGTCAATATTGTTAAAGAACATTTTGACTCTTTTCCAGTTTAATCTCTGATCATATAAACATAATTCATGTATAACCTTTGCTAATTATGTCAAAATAAAGCGCCCAACACATCACCTCGGACTCGAATCTGGCCGCCATCGTGAAATACAGTTTGTGAAATCAACTGATAAACGTAGTCCCCGTTGTGTAGATATTTAACCGTTTTCATCTAATGTAAGTTGAGGACATAAATCCTTCTTAACTAAATTTGCCCATTTTAAATGGCTGTGAAATTTGCTAGGGTTATTAAACTGTGGAGTATATTGTACGCAAGCTGGTGAACAGACTCCCCACAAACAATATATACGATATTCATACATAGATCACGACCGAGCACAATGGTATTCTCGTGAGAGTTTCGAGCGGTCGAGACTTAAACAAGTCTCATACGCCATGTCGGTCCATTGCGCATTAATTACCACAAATGTTTGGGAGGGCATTGGCCACGGATCAGTTAATGAAAGAAGTTCTAAAAAAGTTAAATAAATATCTTCGAGTCAATGTCTCAACTAAGGAAGTACAATGGATGCTATTTTAGACTGAACCGAGCATAGTGATGATACGACAGTAACGAGAATTTCACTAGGTTTGCTCTAATATTCTAAAAGGCCCCAAACCCAAAGGCTGATAGAAAACAAACCACTTCAGTCCAAAGTATATAGCATTTAATCATTCCCGTTTGTTTGTCTCTTCTCATGCGATTAATTTTGTTACAGTTTAAAGGGTATGGAAGACAAAATGTAAATGTATACTGACAGATAAAACCAAAGATTGATGAGGATTTTCCGTCCTTCTTAGGTTACGAACGCTAATGATGGAGAACACCAAAACAGCATGAAGATTCCTCAAACAACACTTTAACATAAAAAATAAAAGAAATCATTTAATGCCTGTTTAATTTGATTGATTGATTGTATTGTGTTTTACATAAGGATATTTCACTGACAATGCAAAGCGTTATAAACAAATTTCTCTTTGGAAAATAAAGTTCCTCCATAGCGGACAGCCTCAATATACTTTATTTATACTGCCCTAAGCCTGGGGAATCTTTAATTTGTTAAGCTAGTTAAATAGTTATATTCTTATGCAATAAATTACATTTTAATTTTTTTTTTTTTTAGTTTTCAAACACAACTCGGAATTAACTCATTTACTTAAAACAAGACAATATATTTTTTTTCTGTTTACGTAATTTTATCAAGTTATCAAGCATAAGGACCCGTGGTCGTGGTCGTAAGCACGTCGGACTACCGATCATCCTTTCATGATGCACTCGATACCCCAGTGTGCAAGTTTTTTTTATGTGAGTCACTCAATCAATCGAACAATCAAACGACCGACCGACCGAACAATCACACGACCGACCTATGAGTGAGTCAATCAATCAATCTATCAATCAATCAATCAATCAATCAATCAATCAATCAACCAATCAATCAATCGATCAATCAAACAACTAAAAGT
>JAVFBW010145275.1:0-21515 GCA_034783835.1 Mopalia ciliata | reverse complement strand
TTCTATATTATTAAGCTTTGTCTCGTTTCCAAACTTATTCAGATTGATGGAAGACCTATCAATATGGTTTAGGTTTCTTTGTTCTTTAATTTTCCGAAGAGCTTTAATTAAATGTCGATAATTGTACTCATGGCGTCTGTTTTTCTGAAGTGCTCGAATTATAGTTTCGGTAATTTTGCACGTGGTGCCATGATGTCCCCACCATAGCTACAATTACCGTAGCTTTAATAGGAGCTTTTAGTAAAACAAATAATCTACCATGAGAATGGAACATCTTCAAGATTAGTTTGAAAAGAGTTCAAGTGGTAAAAGTTTGGAACAATTTGATGATGGCTAAGCTAATAAATAAAGTGCTGCCGGGGCTATCAATATTTATAAGAGGAAAATGTCATATGTGTGCATAGATTTGTAGCAATCAACAATAACGTATCTCAGTAACTAACATGGGACTTGAATGGCGCGGATTTTCTGACAGTATTAGCTGAATATTTAATAAAAGATTTGAGAGGGACTTACAACTTGGTAGACGACAGACCGTGTTACAGCTTAAGTTGTCACCTCAATAGGCAAAGCAATATGCGGGATTAAAGGTGGATATTGTTGAGTTTGACTGTTTGAGCTTATGTTGGAAAGTAGTTCATGTCAATTTTCCGTAGTTCCATTATGCTGAGTTGATGTGTAACTTGTGTTTCCTGTCCTTTAATATGTCTGACGTTTGCTTAGTCTTTTGTTGTTGTTGTTGTTTTTGTTCTTTGGTAGGCAGGGATGTAAACGCATGTTAACAAGAACGTTTTCGGGTGGTCAACCCGTTTATGCCCTGTTACATGTATTTTATTTTCTGTATTAAGTGTAATACACATAAACCATCATGTCCAAGTGATCATTAGGCCCTGTCATAATACTTTATAAAGGTCGAAACGAGGAATATCCGGTCCGATTTACCAATTCAACATTTCTCCACTGTTCCAACCTGGCTCAAAGGTACAATCCGATGTTATGAACAATAATCTATGTACATACATTGTGATATATGTTAACAAGCCAGCATTTGTCGTTCTGTGACACCTCCCAATCCGTATGATAAATTACCAGGAAAACCAGGAAAGTAAATATCCATTCTTTCAGTACAATGACCACATTTCTTTTAAAAAATGTATTATAACGCCAACAATGGTATTAGTAAAGAGGTCTAGCACCAAATTTACTAAAAAGGTAAAAGAGGAGAGCTCCATATAGAAGAAGCCATTTTCAAATTATTATATTATTAAAGAGATAAATCTAAAAGATGATTATTTTCGGATTTGGCGTTTAAAATATATGATACGCGGCCTTCATCTACCCCCATAACGCAACTTCTGTGGTGGTTAGTTTCGGAACATCATACTGTCACATTGGAATGTATTCTATAAAATCTAGTTGGGGTTTATCATATATAAAAACATCAAATAAAACGAAACAAAAATACTTCACTTGTAGCAATTTTCTAGATATAAACTTTAATTTTAACTCAATTTTCTTCCTAATGACACTGGAAGGGAAATATATAATATTGTTTCATTTTTTTTGTTTGACCAACTCACCATAAATTAGGTAATAAATATTCGTAATAAATCAAAGTTTTTAGTCGCTTAACGGAACAAATGAGACTCATTACTGAATACATATAGCATGCACATGCATATATTCATGTCATATATTTTCATTTATCCTATTATCGCTTTTGAGGGAAGAATGCCTTGTTTCACAAAACTTTCCGGTGATAATTCCTGACTTCATGACTTATATGGTTTATAAACGTCGTTGACCAAATACGATGTCATCTCCATAAATGAGCGCCTTCTTAGAAATAGCTGATATTACATCACGAAACATTTCAAATATCTTGTAGACGTCCAGCGATGGAATAAGTTGTTCAGTTGAATTCTATTTAGGAGATTTGTTATGACATTGTTTTGATTAATTGGCACATTTTACAGGGAATATTTGGCTTCAAAGAGTCTTGTTGTCCTTCAACTGGAAATAGTGTATAGGACACAGTAAATAATGAAAGCGTTTCCAATATTTAACCTGGATCTTGATAAATGGATTGGGTGGAAATATGCAATATAAAAAATGCTCCATCCCCTCTTAAAGACAAAAAGTAGCGTCTGAAGGGTTTGGTTCGAAAAGTCTGTCATCTGAACAAAGATCAGTGTAGCCGAGCTTAATAAAGCTGACAATAATCGCCTTTGAAAGAGCTTTTTTTTTTATCCCAACAGGGAATTCATTTAACATTTATGGCTATTTTATATTGGCTCTTTATCGTTGGCTTTAAACTTTGGCCAAGTAAAGGGGAACTATATTTGAGCTCGGTGCTATACCCCCACCAAGGAATAAAAAGCCAATCGTATGTCGCCAAATAGAAAACAAAACTGCAGAATCAATTTAATAAAACGAATAACTTAAGAAGGCCTATGTTGTGTAATTGCATAACGTGCCGAGATATTTTATCCCGAGTCAAATGGTGAAAGTGAAATATCATTAATATGGATTAGTATGGATACTGAATATATGAAATTCATGCTAAATGTAGAAAAAAAATATTGATTTGCATAGATATACTAAATAAGTGATAACTACGAATACTTATTTCGTCATGCTTGCTATCATATATTTTCAGTGATGATGTGTATTCGTTGAAAACCCCAAAAAGGCTCGATCCCACCGTACAATTGGATGCAATAGCAACATAGGAAATCCAAGAAACAATGGAAAATAATACACCCATACAAGAGACGTGTGCACATTCGCTCCTGCACAAACAGTACACAATGCGGTACATGCGAAACAATCCAACAATGGTCTGTGCCAATTGCAATTAACGATCATTTTATGTTTATAGAACTAGCTGTCTATACCGTGTTTCTGTAATTTCGTATATACAATATATGTTGTTCCATTTCTTTCTAATTGAAGTGTTGTCAACAGGATCCACGATCTACCCACAAGTCGCCTAACCACTCAAATCAAAAGACTTCAGTTTAGCTCCACCTTAAACAGCATTCATTACAGCCCCAGACATAAAAAACATAAAGTGTCTAGTTAATTATTGGTTCCATCTGGTAACCAGGGAATTGAATCCACAGTAATTATATTATCGGTGACTCCTTTCCTTCATTTTTCCGGATTTTGTAAACGTGTATTTTTGTTCCATCGTCAGCTGAATCTATAGTAGGATGACATCGAGTGGGCGAAACATCTCCAACGTTTTCTTGTTACCCCAGGTTACGCAATTATATATATCTTCAAGAGTCCTTTTATTTCACATGGATATAGTTGCAGTGTTCTTTGACATTTCAGTCTTGTTATATTGATTTTCTTTCTTAAAACCGGAAATGTTTTCTTTTTGTGACAGATAGACCCAATGATCTTTTAAATTATATTTTTTGTAAGTTTTATCCAAATGTGTTGTTCTCATCCGATAAAAAGATGACGTAAGTACACAATTATTTGGCAAAGCGTGACTTTAGTGCACAATAACTTAGGTGAAGCATGACTAAGAGTTTTACTTTGGTCCAGCGTGGTGTAAAACGAAATTCTACACAGTTATTTAGCAATAGTATATCACAAGTGCACAACCAAGTAATTACACAAGTATGTACCTGAAGATAAGTTTTCTGATGAGATCGACATAAGGGTGAACTTCACAAAGTAATAATTCAGCCGCTATGAAACCAAAAGATATTTTATGAAGTTAAGACAGCGGCTTGTCTATTATCACATCAACCGTGTTTTATGGAAATGAGGGCTATTTTCTTTTTTTCTTCTTTTTTCATCCCAATTAGACACAACGGGAAATCTCTGACGTACATACATTAATTGGGTTCACTCTCAGTTAGTAATATAACAACGCAACAAAATCAAGTGACCAATATGTCTTAAATAACTTTGTTTAAGGCATTATAGACTAAGAGTAGACAGAGCGCGCCACTTTGTAAAAATGTTTCCAATGTTTAACAAAATTATTTAATTTAATAAACGATTGCAGCAATAAATTTGAGAGAATGTAGGTCTGCAATACATTCAGACTCAATTTTCTTTTCTGTTTGCCTTGCTTTCTTCCTGTTGTACTTTGTCTGCTAGTCAGATGTTACGAAAAACGGTGAGAAGAGAAGCACAATTTCATCCCATGAATTTAAAACGAAACACAAGAAACTGAAACGGTTGGCATCTACCTGGCAGCCAGTATTGCCAGGGAATACATCTGTAAAATATTTTGATGGGCTTTATATATGTTGCAAATACAAAACTGTCTGACATCCAGTCCAGGCGGAGAGGATTGGACACATTTTGGTTAACTGGGACATGTCTTGACATCCAAAACCAAGGGAAGTAAAAGAGTTGTCATCTACTTGGCGAAGAGCAGCGCCAGGAGAATTCATCTTATATTCTTTTGACCATGTGGTATATGAAGAGCCATAAGACGTGGCGCCGACAATCGCGGGGTGGGTTTTAACGAGGTTTATTTCCGGTTTTCCACCATGATAAGGCTAAGAACAGTGTGAAAGGGACAACCCGTTGCCATATAAGTGAAATACCCTTGAGTACGACGTTAAACCTCAAAATGGCGATGATTGGACTGATTTGAGACATGTCCTAACATGATTCCAAGTTAATCTGAACACAAAACAATTTATTATTAACCAATAATCAAACACAGAGGTGCCCAATTTTAAACACAAATGTCATCAAGTTGGCCAGTGTGCATGACTGACATTTATATTTGAATATATATATAAATATACAAGACCACAAGGGCAGTCCCACATGAACTCTCCGATTTTCATGTAGTTATGTTTGTGTTTGCACCTATCAATGTATCGAACATAGTGCAGACTTTTCAGCAATTTTAGTATTTTGAACCTAGCAATGCGTCAAGCTTAATTTTCAGTCGCATTGTGTTTTGGGAAAAAAAGAAAACGAATATGAAATCACTTAAACATCCTGACAAGGCTTATAGAACTGAATATAACAAGCAGTTACATAACTTAAGTTGTTTACTACTTCACAAGACAGATACTCATTATAATTTCTTGCAGCTTTGTTTGCCGCATACGCCTGTGACAAACATTCACCTTTAATCGTTAGTGTTAAATAACTTTTTGAGATCAATAATGTATTCAGCAATTCATGACATGAAGAGAGTGAATGAGGCAAGATGTAATCTGTAAAAATAATTGACGTAGTATTATGTACGACCACAGATTAAACAAGTATAATTGCAAACTAGAAACTCAAATGTCAAAAGAGCAGCCTGGGAATAATGCTCAAATCAAAACATTTACACTAATGTTTATCCCTACCAAGCTACAACATTGTTCGTTAATAATTGATATAACTCCGCCTTTTGTGATTGGCATGGTAGTCCCATGCGATAAAAGGAGTCAAGCTAAAAACAATCAAATACTAACCATATCTTTTGAAAAAAGAGCACGTATATAACCATTTTAAAGTAAAAGTCTCTGTTTTATAATAAATAACCAAGGAAATCGCATTTGGTTTACTGCTGTGAATGCAGACGACTTTATACCCTAATGAAATAGGGATATATGCTCTTATTTAAAGGTATTCTACAATTCTGTCAAACACATATCTAATATATCCGCTTTCAATAACAGCCAGTGTTAACTGTCAAGCAGGCGAAGTTTGTTATTACCTTGTACGCTAAAGCACAGGGTTTAAAAGTCCAAATACAGCAAGTCTTAATTTAGGTTGTATTGCTTATATTGACGGAGGTTCTATCTTACACGACAATACTCGTTTCTTGTCTGTCCAACATTTTGGGTCACATAGATACATGTATGCTGATCTCTATTACGACAGTCATTTAAATAGTTTCCATAATTTGGATGTGGACCAATTATTTCAAAGCAGTACTGGTATAGACATGTGTGTACCAAGTTACTACCAACCAAATTCATCTTAATGTAGCTTACACAGCAAATGGAGCCCGCGGTCGTTGTTTACTGGCTAGCTTGAGGGCTTATTAATGCTATGAGGGATCTAGTCCATCTGTCGATTATCAGGTATATGTGTGAGTCACATTATGTGTCTCCGGCAATGACAGGGTGGTTTTTACAAGGTTTCGTCCCAGGTTTCCACCGAAATTTGGCAAGGAACAGTTCAAAGTGTACAATCTGTCGTCATTTGAGCGAAATACCCTAGAATACGACATTAAATCTCAATCACAACAAACAAACAAAAGCCGTATATAACGCATTTGTAAAAAAAATATGGCGTAGAAGGTTGGCATGATCATCGGTAAAGGCGTTGTTTAATCGAATTATATTATATTTATAGCATAGGTATACGGACAAATACACAATACTTTATCTTCCAACATCTGTTCGCTTTTGGTATAATCGTGTCCCTTTAATAGTTACACACTTTGAGAGGAATGACAGAAAAGCAATATATCGGATTTTTCGCAAAACATATCTGACAATTATATAAGTCAAGAATATGGTGTTTTTATATATTGCCTATACATTTTTTATCACATGCAACGAAAGCAGTTATTTACAGACGGGTCCAGGTATGTGTTTGTTTGCTTAATTTGTTTTTTGCGCCGTACTTCATAATGTTATTTCTCTGTCATAGTAAAAAAATAGACATCACCGACAACAAACAAAGACAATACTTGACAAAAACATAACAACGAAAGAAGACAATATAATGACACCACAAACAGATCGGCATCAGGTGCCCTTTACGTGTAGCTTTGATATCATCAGTACAATAGGTACGCTCGTATAACCAGCCATCGGCTTACAGTAGCCCATACTGACTGTACCCTATACGCTGGTTCATATAGTAAAGCTTTTCATGTAAAGGGTCGCGGAGTTAGGCTCTAAACACACAAAATTCTATTGGTTGATCTGGTCACATGAGCATACAGATTTGCAAAATAGTGGAGCAAAGTTTACACGAGATGACTGTATGCTTATATGACCAGATCAACCAATAGAATTTTGTGTGAGTCTAGAGCCTAACTCCACGACCCTTTACCTGAATAACTTTGCTATATGAACCAGTATGGGCTACTGTAAGCCGATTGCTGGTTATACCAGCGTATGCAATAGGATTCTCTATTCCAACCCTCATTCGAATCGACTTTTCTGCTGTCCGGCTATTATCGACAATAAAGGACAACTTCTTTGAGTGACATTGAGAAGCAGGGATAGTAACATAACAAGGCGATTTTATGGATATACAATAAATCCAGAAGTTGTATATCCATAAAATCGCCTTGTTATGTTAATAAAGGACAAGACAAATGTGATCTGTTGTTTCGTCATCTGATTCTCCGGTGCTTTAATTGTTGTCAGTGGTGCCAAGGGTGTTTACATTCGTCCATTGTGATTATATAAGAAGGTATTCATTTCGCTTGCAGCATACAGCGTGTCCGTTCTTTTCTTAAAGAGAATGACCACTGAATTTCGACAATAACCTATTATTTGTATTGCATATTTTCAAAGACAAACATCTGTATTGCACTTGCATTCGAGTCAGCATAGTCGGTAACTAGTTAATTTTACAAGCGGGACTGATGTCATGTTCGAAAACACGGTTAGTCGCCAGTGTGTCCGTTTGATTATGGATGCATGTGGGAGGTATCTTTAACAACACGGCGTCTACAAAAGGTGGGCCATCCAAGAGCAATGTTAATCTGTTGTATACATACCACAATAGCTATATGCGTAACACATACCGTAAGCCTATTTTCAGCTGACATGCAGTTTAAAAAAAAGGTTTTAAGTACAAGTTGGTTGTTCGTTGTTTCGCTTGGGGACGAAACCCTCACTTTGGGCTTTATATGAAAGCATCGACCATTGCAGGTAATAGGGGACAGCCACGACGCAAAAGGTGGGCGTTTTAATAACGAAGATATTCAACTTGACTGTCTTCTTCCCAATTCCAGTATTTCCTCGCCATTGTATAGATCGATTACTGTCGTTTTGTTATAAACATAAACTCTTGACGGATATTAAAACAGGGTTAAAAGAGCAAGGACCGCGCTGAAGCTTTCAATCCGTTTATTATTTTGCGTTTGGGTTATTGATTAAAATATCAGGCTAAAAATATAAAGAGAAATCGCACGGCATCAAGAATTATCTCTGTGTATTCACATAAATGCGGTATAAAATGTTTGGACATTTTGTCATATGTTTGAAGACTATAGTAGTGGACCTAATTGATTAACACTCAATGTTATCACTGTCCACGTCTACCTTTTCTAAATAGATGCGAGCCACACAAACATATACCTCATTTATCTATAAAGTGTTCTCTGGTCTAATTCCATAATGCTAAGAGGATTGTACATATATTTCATTTTGTAGATTAAAGATACATGTATTTACTCTCCTATATTGTAATAAATGGAGGCCTGCTATAACTGCTCTCGTCAGACTGAGAGAATCATCCGATGGTACTGTCCAATTTATTTACAATATAATAGGATTGGCAAGATTTGAACTCTGGTCTGGTGCACTGTGCAAGTGTGAATCTTGATTGTAGGCCAAACCCTTATTAACGAAAACTAGTCTAATCAGAATCTACAACGCAGTTGATGCACATTCCGCAAACTGTCGTTAATATTTTGGCCTAATAAAAAAAACAGATTTCTGCTGACCTGTTGGATTAAGGTCCATTCAACAACCGACAAAAGTTCTGCGTCTCTGTAAACAGGGCAATGCGTACACAGAGGGAAAACATTAAAAGTTTCAATCAGAATGTATTGGGCTATTCCAAAGAGCTGTTGTTGCTATAACAAGAACGAAAATAAATTGGTGTCATATATAACTGACTGAAACTTAAATGTCTTTGTGTTTGTGGTAAAGTTTGATCTAGCTCTAAAACTGTTTAAATATTTAAGAATCGCGCAGACAGTATGAGATTGCCTTTTTTAATCTATAGAATGCTACAATCTCTAGATTTAATATCTACTCCGATTCCAGTTTTACCTAAAAAAACTGAAACAATACAATACATGTATATATATTTATGTCTATCTGTATTTACTTTGGTGAATCAATATGAATATTTCGTCCTTCTTTGGAGTAGTCACCTTACTCTATTATCTTAAGCTTGTCAGTGGAAATTATAAAAGTTCCACAATATTAAGCATGTTTGTGTTCCTTATAGATATACGCATGAACTCGCATTTCAGATTAAACGACATGGATACTTCATATAACAAATCTTAGGATAATTCCCAATTTGTTATGGTTTCCCACTATTTAATTTTTTTTATTTTTCCAATTTTGTGTTTTCCCGATGGCCTCTCGACATTTATACTGCATTCTTTACATCGTACATCTTTGATCAATGCTCTACTTGATCTCTAATACCGAGTGTTCAGGGAAAGCTTGTTACTGATCTGATAAATGTTTTACTTGGTTCAGCGGTATGAGCAAAACTATATGGGATATTGCAAATAGATCACAACAACACTCTATTTAAAGTATTAAAAATATTAGTGCACCGCCTGGCTTTTATTCGATGTGGCACCCCAACGGGGCCAGGACATTACAATGCCTGGGATAGATCCATTTGTGCAAAGTAGACGGCTGAATATCATCTTTTTTTAAACGTTGATCTCCAACGCTTCGTTGATATTTCGATGTATTGATCTATGGAATCATATTAGAAATTTAACCATTGATAGATAATTCAGGTAACTAGCTTGTAGATCTAAACAAATTTTAAATCTGATACCTAACATCGTAATCCTGACTTCCAAGGCCATAAAAACTAGGCAGCTGTATATATGCTGGAGCATTAGACTATATACATGTCTAAAATGTAACGTCCAGCTATCTTATATATCACACATATATCATTCCATACTATCTTATATATATATATACCTTGTATATCATGACAGAATACGTCCAACTCAAAACATATTACCTCTATTCTCCGTGCACAATATACAGCCCTGTACCTGTACCTGCACAGATATTGTATAATGTGTATTAATGAAAGCACCGTATGCAAATTTCATGTTATTCTCAGGAGACACAGGACACGCCTTTGGCTTAAGGTGTTTGCCGTCTAATAAAATTATGTTTAAACTAAGGCCATTATAAAGTGAGGCTGACAAAGACCATTATAAGAGACTAGGTTTGCATTACAGTTAAGCCAATTTGTTTTCTTTGTACGATTGTTTCTGGTCAATTAGTATTATCAACCATATTCTCTCACAAAACGACTTTGTATGTTAATGTAAGAAATTTAGAGCACTATTTATTATAACGAATAGCGTAATATTTTTTGCCCATGTTCAAATATCATTTATCATACCCAATTATGGAGTTGTTCAAGGTAATTAACGGATTTAAACTTGGTATTATTCAAGGCATCATATATGGGTTCATCACAGGTCATGATAAATACAATCTTCTGAACTAGACATATTCTTCTATTTACAAACATTAAAGTGCCAACAAGCCAACCAGTAATCCGACCAGCCGCATCATCGGTTATTTTTTACGTTTGATTGCGGTTTAACACCGTACTTAAGGATATTTAACTTATATGAGGACGGCTTGTCCATTTCACACTCCCTTGAGCGGTACATGCAAATAGGATAAATAAGCGCACATGCTAACCACTAGAGCCGCCGGACGACGACATCATAAAAAAACACGGTATAACATGGTTAATAGTTGCAATGGTTAAAATGTTATTATTTAATCAAATAAGCAATGATTAATCTGTTTTATTCGCCCTCATAGAAATATACAATTAAGCTTTAAACCAAGCTGCTGCATTCAATGAATCGACCGAGCTTATACCCTCTGACTTCACAATAAATTGATTTTAAACAGCCATTTGCATTGCCACCTTACTACTAAAGCTTAATAGCTCAGTACACATAGACGTTGATCAAATTCATGTGTAAATTTGTCATTTTTCTTAGCCACTTTTCTGGTGAGAAAATCTATATAGGCTTACTTCAGATTTCACACTCCTTTCACAACTGTCTTTTTTAAAATTAATTTTGACACAAATCACAGAAAGCACACGGGGATCGCAAATGTACCACTGCTAGGATATTTATACCACTGCGGAAAACGTTACATTGCTGTTAATTTTTTGTGTTAATCCGATGGTTTGGAAAACGACCCACCCACGACATTTCAAACTCGTGAACGTGCCGGTGTGGCTTAAAATAATAAGGATGTTATTCAAAGGCGATCCATGTTCATTTGGGACAAATATGTCTTCTTTAAGGGAGATTTTGTATAACTTTAACGTGACAGATGCGGAATTCTAACGACTAGATTTACAGCCTGACGATAGGCTTGCGAGCGAAGGATACTGTCCACGTTGGCACTTCGTTGATTCGAGCTTTTAATAGATTTCCTTTGAATACAGTGGTGAATGGTAAGTGATCAACGCCATGTTCAGGATTATATCAAGGGTTCAAAATAGCCACACTCAGAGCTATTCCATTGTTCTTGGCGAGTGGGTAATGGGTACTTCACGTTGTTTTCCTGGGGATCGATCTCGGACTTAAACAGGAAGACAGTGTTGATCTGTTAAATGTGAATTGCAAAACGAAACGTGTCTATTTTCGAAATTCACACAGAATTAATGCGCTTGTAACAGGAACAGTTGAAAACACAGACTAGCATACATTTTGTAACCATCAAATACCATCTAGCCTTTTAACCGCAGACTGGGAACTGGCATAAACCCACACCATTACTATATCACCAGGAAGTGACGAAGGGAATCTCCCTTTACAATAAACCAAAGGTGCATAAAAACTTGAAAATGGGTTATGCAGGTCAACATAAATGTGAACAATTGCATTCATTTAAAAATTAAATTCTAAGTATCTGTTTGATTTGGATGACTGGCATCTTAAAACAGATACTTATAAAAGAATTGGATTGATGTGCAGCTAAATGAGATCAAGGCATAGTCCCGGTTGTATTTTGTCTTGCTACGACCACACAATTAACGCTGAATTAGCGGCTATCACTACATGTAGACATTCAAAATGGAACTAGGTTTATGACCAACCGGGTTCTACGTAAGGCATGGAGGTATGCCCGCTTACGGTTTTAATAGAATGTCTAGCATACTAATGAAATATCTCAAATGTGAGATATCTCAAATATGTTAAATGTTCCATCTGAAACGTATAATTTGATGGGTGTATTATATTACGTGTTTGCTATGCCCGTTTATGTTTGCTGCGTCATGTTCTTCGCCTGTTTGTTGGATTAGAGTTTAATGTCGCACTTAGGGTTATTACACTTATATAAGGGTTTACCAGTTCAATGGATGAATGAAGCCACCCTGGATGCCACCGGCAAAAAAAAAAAAAACAACACAAGATGGGACAAATACTGTACAATCACAGAAAGCATTCACAATGACATCTCTATACATCGGCCATCTTTTATTCTTTGCCACTGTATACCCAAGGGCAATATTGTTGCACTAATTTTTGTGAGGATATTAGAACTACAATTTGGTATCTTAATTGAAACAGACAATTTCGTTGGCGAATTTTATTACGTAATGACCATTTGGGTTCATGGCTTTTTGCTGTTTCTTTTGTTGGTTTCATAAGAGTTAAACGAAGGCTGTGTGGCCCATATGTAGCGAGTCTCCCTCGACGGCATAGGCAAAAACCAGCGACAAGACATAACAATGAACAATCATAGGAAGCAATACAACTATGTCACAAACAGATCGCAGATGGGTTTCATGTTGATCGTTAGCTTTGAGTGCACAACAGCAACAGGAAAAAACTCGCCTTCGATTTAACTTACTGTTGTATTTATTTTGTTGAAGAAACTAAATATTATGTGCAGTGTAAGACTCATGCCACCTTAAAAACGGAGAAATGTCTATGGGAAAGACGAAACACAGTGAGACTTCGAGTAGATCAAGTATAAGTGTCAGTTTCTAAAGGAAGCATCCTGTTGATTGGTCGGCCTGCCACCACGGACTTATCCACTCCTCTCCACTATATAACTTACTCAGTTTTGTTTATGCCACTATTGGTAGCATTTCAGCTGACAAGAAATCTGAACATTATTAAATTATAGTCATACTTTATTCTTTAGGATAACATTTTCTTTAATCTTCAGTATCTTAAAGCTTTGCACTAAAAAAATAAATATAAAATGGAGTGACGCTAATATGTTAATTGAAATGTTTCAAAGAAGTACAGATTTTCATTTCCTTGCTACTAATATTTACATATGGCTTAACCTACATCTACTCTAGCCTATTTGAGTAGTTACACATTTAACATTGATGCAGATGAGCCCGCAGGTGTGTTTTCACAAGCACATACGATAGTTAATGTATAATCTGCTAAATATCTTACATGCAATTCAACTTAACATGTTATTTCATTGCTTTTGAATTGTTTTGAGCCCTCTGGGTTAGGGAAGTTTGTTTGATTGTTTTGTTTGTTTGTTTGATTGGGGTTAACGTCGTACTTAAGGGTATTTCACTTATATGACGACGTGCCAGCCCAATGGGTGAAGGAAACCACCCTGTCACCACTGGCAACAAACAAAGACAGGACGAGACAATAACAGGACGCAATACAGATACCACAAATAGATCGACTTCCTGTTTCCATTTAGCTCTGAGAGCACCAGAGCAACATGATGCTCCCTCCAACCAACTTTCGTTTGAAGACTAGCAGTGAATTTTGTCTTAGCACTAGAGGGAAATTTAATTTTAAACATAATAGAATTGCTTCACATTTTGGTTGTGCTAGTGTCCATTTTTATAAGAATGCACCACCTTTAAATAAGTGAAATACCCACAAGCACGGCATGCAAGACCAATCAACCAATCGATGAATTGTTTTGAGCATACTTCCTCTTGCCCATATTTAAGTAAAAATATTTATTTAAAACTACTCTTCATATAGATTATGTTTTTTCCGTAATCAAGACGTTGACAGGTAGCGTGTGCGATCCGTCAAAGAAAATAATTAATTCACCTCAAGAGTGGCAAATCTGATTGAACAACCACCATAAGGTAAACAAGAACACGGTTAGCCGGGCAGGAAATAATCTTGTCGCCATAGTGAATCCAATCGTTATGTAATTGTGTTGATTTTGTGGGATCTGAATTCACATAAGAACTCTAAATTGACGCATTTTAAACAAGATCTGTCATTCCAAGTAGTATTATCCAACTGGAAACTGTGTAGAGGACGAAGTAAACAGTGAATGCCTTTCCATATTCATTGTTTTAATCCCGATATTGATATAATAATATTTATTGGATGGAAATATGTCCACAAAAAATGTTACATCACTGTTTAAGCTGACAAGGAATGCTAAGAAAACTTATGTCAGAGATGCTGTCATCTGGGCAAAGGGTAGTGTATTGCCAACTTAATCTAGCTGACAATAATCACCTTTCAAAGTGCCTTTATTATTCTACCAGAGGAACAATTTAGCGTTTATGGCTATTTTAAACGCTGGCGTTATCAAATTTAAAATATCTTTAAGAACGATTTTATACCCCCACCATTGCATCAAATATACTCTTGGGAAGTACACCTCGTCCTATAAGTGAAGTACAGTTAAACACAGTCAATAAGAGTCAACTATTTATTGGTTGTAAACAAAATAGTCCTCTTTTATTTTGAATTATGACCGAAATATTTAGTGTCCAAGATATTTTTTCTGTCCTATGTAAATGGACGCACTCCCTTCGATATGTAATTATATTTGTTTGTTTGATTGGGGTTTAACGTCGTACTCAATGGTATTTCACTTATATGGCGACGTGACAGCCCAATGGGTGAAGGAAACCACCCTCGACACTACTGGCAACAAACATGGACAGGACGGGACAAATACAGGAAGACAACAACATAATGCGATACAGACGCCACAAACAGATAGGCTTTCTTTTTCCCTTCAGCTCTGAGAGCACCCACCCGATCCGCACATTATTGCAGCTTCTATAGCTCCGTTTTATTGAAGCGGTTTTTTAATTTTCAATAAAAATGGGCAAGAACCTGCCAATAATGTGACGATCGGGTGGAGCACCAGGGCAACATGAAGCCCCCTCCAACCACCCGCTCAATATGTAAATATAAAAAACAATATAAAAAACAAATAAAAATTCTTGAAAAATGGTGAAAATGAAATGTTTATCAGTACAGATATACTAAAAAAAGTCATACACAACTAAAAATACAACAGATTATTCAATTAGTATATTTACGTTTCTTTGTATGATATTTTAACAGGGATTTTTCATTTCTCATGCCAGTATTTATGCAAAAATGTTTAAAAACAACTGTGCACTCTGAAATTGTATCTGCCTGTCATTATAGACAATGGAACCGGCACCGCCCAATTTGTCATGGCAACAACATTTATGTTAAAGCCTGTTTTTAATGTCGTGTATTCGTTGAAAACCAAATAAAGACTTAATTCATCTTAACAGTTAACAAAAATTGCAAGAAAAGAAACAAATAACCAAATATACCCAGACAAAAACCTCATACAAACTCTACGTTGTCCACATTTTCCCTCCAACAAAAAACAATGTTGTTTATACGAACCAAGCCGGCATTGGTCTGTAGTGGATGTAACCAACTAAGATTTTTGTTTGAATAAAGTTTATCATACTATCATCACAGTTGGTGTGCATTTGTGTATACACAGGTTCTTCTCGATTTAAGTGTACACAAGAGTCTAACCAAAAAAAATCAAAAGACTTCAGTTTAACTCCAGTATAAACAGCGTTCATTACATCGCCAGATATGCCACAAATAACGTGAAAGTGTCTGGTTAATTATTGTTTGCATCTGGTAAATAGAAACCATTGCAATTATACGACCAGTGACTCCTTTTGTCTTTCCGGTGTTTTTAAAGCATATGCATATGTTTCCTCTTCAGCTGGATCTATTACTGGATGCCATCCACTGGGCTGAGCTTACTCTACGTTTTCTGTTAACCCCAGGTTACGTAATTATATATATCTTCAAGAGTCTTTTTATAGAACAGGGATAGAATTTCAATGTTCTTAGACGTTTCAATCTTGTTGTATTGGTTTTCTTATAAGGTATTTAAACGAACAGCTTACTGGCAACGTTCAATACACAAGTGTTGTTTTTCTTAGGATAGAAACACGCCGTAAGTACACACTTATTTAGCAAAAGCTTGAATTAAGTACAGAATAACTTGGTGGAAATACATAACTATTTAGCTCAAGCATTATGTAAAACGACATTGTACACATTTAGTTAGCTAAAGATTAACGTAAGACCACAAACACTTAACTGAATCCGGGCGTAGGTTGTCGCGAAGACACAATTGTGAAAGTGAAGCTAAAGTTTTCGATGTGGTCAGCGTAGGGGGAAATTCAACAAACTGATAACTCTCTGGTCGCAAGGCTTATCGAATATTGACTGATAATAAGCCAACGGCATGTCTATCGTCATATTGCAATCAAGGCTGTTTTCCTTTTGCTTTCATTCGAATTGTCGTTCAGTCATAAACAACGTGAATCGTTAATAATGATTGACATAAAAACATTTCTGTGTCAAATACTGAAAATGTTTAACCTGGGGTTACAATATATACGGACATGTTCAGCAGTTTTCCGGAATATTAACGGAAACAGACGAATGAAGACAATACCGAGTACCTGAGTTCGGGTGTATTGAGCCTCGATTAGAGGGAGTTAATACATATTCCCGTATATTGTAATGCCTGGTTTAACAAGGAAAATCAGTAGAAATTAAAAAGTATCTAAACAAAACACCGATTTATAATAGGTCTGTTATTCAACTAAAAGTGGACGGAAATGTTACCGTCCGTTTTAATTTTAATTCCGATGGTTTACAAAATGATTTTATTTTACCAACGATTAGATTGATTGATTGATTGATTGGTGTTTAACGCCACATTCAGAGGTATTTCAACTACGCTGTGGCGAGAACATGTTGTCAAAACAGTTTTATCCAACGCTCTTTACCCAAACACAAATTTCCATAAGGCTGTAGCAGTAAACATCAAAAATAGAAACAAATCGACTGAAATGTAATATAAACAAGATTAGAAAAATACAAGTTGAGAGAATTTAGGGCTGATAACAGGCTATACATCCAGATCCCCTTTGCTTTTATACATTTCTTTCCCATTAAGGAATTTTATAAGACTATCTCTACTGGTGATATCTTACAAAAAATGGTGTGGAGAGAAACCCGATGTCATCACAGCACTTAGAACGAAAACCATGGAAACTTCTCAAATTGTCGTTTATGTAGCATACAGTACCGCCAGAGGTGGAACTTTTTTTATGGGTTCTTTTAAGTTGCAAATGAAAAACTTATATCCAGTCCTGTAGTATAGGATGCGGACAAATTGAACGAAAAATTAAGCCTTTTATTACCAGCAAAAGATCCAGTGCAAAAGCCCGTAATTACGAATAAATATAATCGTCATAAAAGTCGCCATGAAAGTGGCCAGTGGCCGTGTCTGACTTACTGACAACTGTGTTTTTATGTTAAGTGCTTATTCCATTTGCTATTTATTGAACAAAGACAAAGAAAGCATAACACATGAGCTCTCCTTTTCTCAAGTAGTAATGTTATTTTTTGCACTTAACAATACATGGAACACATGGTATATTAACAATAATATCAGTGTTTAGCACCACGCAATGCGTCAAAACGTACTTTTCAGTCGCATTGTGTTTTTGTGCGGACCTGTATAAGCAAAGACCTGGACATCCTGACTATACTTACGGAACTGACTATTTTCACTTATGCGTGCAGTTTATATTGTTGTGGACTGATGTAATTACCGTCCATTGGTGTAACAGAAATCGCTTAGGACACAATTTTTACAGAAAAGGATAATTGATCTCGCAATTAGAATCCGGTAGGTACTCATCAGTATTTCTTTTTTGCGTTTTTTCAGGCTTACACCTCTCGAAAACTTGCATATCTAAGTATTTTTGCTACATACATTGTTGAGATCAATAATGTATTAACCAATTCCAAGAGGTGAAGAGAGTGAATGAGCCAATATGCTATACGTGTAAATACATTTGCTGTGACCTCATAAGTGCGCATAAATATAGCAACTCTATTAGAGCAATGGTAACCGACATTTTTAGGATCAGCCTGGGAAAAATGCTCAAATCACAAAATTAACACTGAGGCTTTTTTCCAACCAAGCTACAATACTGTCCGTTTATAATTGAAATAACTAACGTGGTGATTGGTATTGTATTAACCAGAACCATATTATGCAGGAAGTCAAATTAACGAACAAACAACAATACAATTCTTATAGCAATACCAAAGATCACTTATGCAAACATTTGACCGATTAAGTCTCGATTTTGTTTGCCAATTCCATAGAAATTTCTATGTAAAGAAGATTCACATAAATAATTAGAAATCTTTCGTTCAATAAAATGATCACTCATTTGCCTGAAAACAATTTTGTGCCTTGAAGGTGTATTGCAAAGTGGCATTCAAACAACAAATTGATTTAACTTGAAGAACAAAAAATAAATTTTCAGAACTCAAGTTCGCTCATTTTTTCTCCCGGCTGTCGATAACAATGTCAGCCCTTATTCACCAGGGAACTAAAAACAAATCGCTACCCCTAATGTCTAAGCGTTCAAATTTGCGTTCAACATGCCTAGTGGGTATAAGTTGGTCGATATTTCATCAGTCTGTGTCACACAGCGGAGTACTGGGTCGTTAAGTTAATTTACACATTTAGCAATCTGGGTCACAAAACCAACACAAATTCTCTGGAAATAACTTTGGAAATCGCATTTTGTTCACTACTCTGAATGCTTCAGAATTGCTAAATAATAGGAATATATTGTTGTTACCAAACATAAATATATTTTAGAATTATGTGTAAACGAAACCCCAAGACAAACTATTTCATTAACATAGATTGGGACAGTGAAAATAATGATTTGAGAAAAAAGAACAAAACATAAAACAGCGTTGTCGCGTGCCGTGATCGTCGGTAAAAGTGTCGTTGCAACTGATAATATTACATTTAGAGTATTTGTAAATCCTTTTAAAATCACTCGTGCATAACTGTGGACAAACACTTGTTCTTCTACAATGCACCAGTTATTCAGTATCGAGTTGCAAATTGCAATTCCAAATTTCCATATCCCTGGACAAACACCATTACTCACAAGATAGCTCAAAATAAGCTACCCTATAGAATGGCCTTGAAATCTAACAGTGAGCATTGTCCTTGGACTAAGGAGGATATAGAGGAACTCACAATTGCGGGTAATAAGCCTAATGTTCTGATCAATTTGGCCACGTCCTCTGCTACTGGACTGGATATAAGACAGTTTTTAGTTTGCAACATAAAAATGCCTTCATAATAATTCCATCTCAGGTACCACTGTCTGTTCACTTTTGGTATAATCAGCTTCCTTTCCGAATTGCGGATCTAATTACACTCCAAAGGGCTTAATGCCAGAAGAGCTATATATCTGATTTTGCGGAAAACTTATTTGACAGTTATATTAGCACCAATATGGGGTGTTTCAATATATTGCCTTATATACGTGGAGTTTTTGTATCAGAGTTGATGAAAGCAGAAATTGCAGGCGGATTCGGTAACCGTTGTCTTCTTGGTCAGGTTTTATCAAGTACTTAACGTTATTTTACTCCCATGACGACGGGTCGACCCAATGGTTGACAGAATTCATCTCAACACAACTAAAAAAGAAAAAGACAAAACAGGCAGCGAAGGACACATTATAAAGCCATCAACTTTCTCTAACCACCTGTGGAAGCCGATACGATACCAAATTATATACACATAAATCTTTCGCCTAATAAAAAAAAAAACATTGAATACACTCACCGTGGTGCCGAAAGCAAACTGCTTTTAAAACTTGATTAAATTTTGCTGGCAGAGGTGAAGACATTAACATGCCAATAAGCTGTTTACAATATGCAGCCCATTGTATCATAGTAATTTCGAAGGCAATTCTGAATAGTAACCCCTACCTATTTTCATTTAAACAGGTTTTAATATCCGTCATTGTACGCATGACCTGTTACGCCTATGTGATAGATCAATTTGTTCAAAGTAGACAGCCGACAGGTCGGATGACCATTATCTTTCTTAAAAGTTTGAACTGAAACCCGGGGATATTTCTCTATAGAATCATAGTAGAAGTTATCCCGTTAATTAGGCTACATATTTAGCCTACAATATATTTGTTTTCATATATTAATATACGTTATCCTGTAAAATAGTGAAAGTGAAATGTTATTTTCTCTGAAATATAAACTATCATAAACAAATAGAAACATAACATATAACTTACTAATGAATGCATTCATGTTTCGCTTTGGCTGCTATCATACTTTATCAGGCCAGTATTTTAGTCAAAATGTTGAAAATCAAAAAAATCTGAAATCTAAAACTGTAATTGAGTCACACACAACATCCAACGTTAAACCTGATGTAAATTCAAGTGTTAAAGCGTCAAATAGTTTAAAATTTTAACAAGGCAACTGAGTAAAGTGAAAAAAATATGTATTAAAATTTTTGTTTAGGGTAGGTATTTAACAGAGCGGACGGAAGTCTTGATGCTTTCTGCTTGGCCACAGAAAGCATCAAATCTTAGTTTCGACATTTTACAAAATGATTTATTTTATCAACGATTGGAGCGTTAAACTTTAAGCTAATGAAGGATTATTTGCAGGCTATCCATTCACTATGTGTTTTGTGTTTTCTTCCGCTTTAAGCTAATGTATGAGACTATGTCTTCCGTCAGGTGTTTTAACGAATGGTGTTGAGAGAAAAAGGCTATCATCATATCAATTTAACACGGAACCAAGGAAACCAAAAGGGTTGTCATCTGCCAAGATAATTCATCTGTGGTATAGTTTTGATTAGCTTCTTATATGCTGCAAATTAAAAACTGTATTTCATCCAGCCTAGAAGGAGAGGATTGAACACACCTGGAAAACAACTGGGACATGTCATAACATGTGTTTAAATTTATCGAAACATAACTCTTTTTATTACCTGTCAAAGATCAAATAAAATGGCGGGTGTTTACGAACTAACTGATTCACCATCAAATCGGTCATTCTGCCTGAAATAACAGACAGTTATATAATAATATGGAGCGCTTACATCATTCTATCTCGTATTGCACAAATGCATGACGAAGAGAGCACGAACTTGCACTCTCCGATTTTTAAGTAGTAATGTGTACCCAACAACGCATCGAACGCAGGGCCTACTTTTCAGGAATAGTAGTTTTTGTAATTAGAAATGAATCAAGCCAACTGTTACTTTGCATTGTGTTTATGTACGGACAAGTATAAGAAAGCTCTTGAACATCCTGACGATACTTTACCTACATTTTTTAGCTCAATATTGTATAAGCCAAACTCATCAGATGAAGAGTTCAAGTGAAGCTAATATGTGTAAATGCCATTGATA
>JAVFBW010145264.1:0-12620 GCA_034783835.1 Mopalia ciliata | reverse complement strand
AATGTCATTTAAAAATTTTGATATCTTTGGGAACAAAAAAAAAAAAAAAAGAAAAAATATACCTAAAAATGTCAGTTAAAAATTTTGATATCTTTGGGAACAAAAAAAAAAAAAAAGAAAAAGAAGAAAAATACGCGGATTCAAGATTTATTAGTTAAAATGATCCAAAGGAGAAGTTTTTTGACGAAGACGATACCAATGTATACAAATTTGCTGATCAGATCAGAGCACAGCACGAGTTTGGTGTGGACAAACACATGTGGGTAGCTCTATTTGGCCACTGGCTTGTGCATCGATACGTACCCAAATTAATTTGATCATTTTAATTTTAGGTCGATTAGAATAATAGACAAACAAAAGTTTAGATCTAGGTGATAATTTTCAGCTATAATCACACGTTATTGCTTTTCAACCACCTGTTTGGTGTAAACTAATTAGTATATGCAAATCGTTGTTCGGTATATTGTAACAAACCAAGATATCTGACTTCTCCTTACAAAACGCCTGAATATATAACGATAGGGCCACTATATTCACACATCTTTTTTCCCAAAAGTTTACGAAAGTTTAAAAAAAGGTCAATGAGCAAATTTGAGACATATTAAAAAACTAGTGAGAGAGGCACAGGAATGAGGTCGAAATAAGATCAATTTCAGACAGCTTAAGGCCTTACTGGACCTCTTTGGTTAAAACTGAACACAATTTTTTTTATTTCTTAGATTAAAAGTAACCTTTTAGTAATGACTTCATTTTTATACAGACTCAGTTTCCAAGGCGTATTTCTAGAAAAGTATTCATGTTGGAAACTTCAAATTTGTACCATTGTAAAGAGAGCAATGCGATCTAGTAGACAGTGCCTCATTTTTGGGAAGTTCGTCCTTGATTTTTTTAAATGCTTTCTGAAAGTTGAATTTGACACTTTTATAAGACTTTCCAAATTGGGATAGACAAAAAAAATTAAAAAATCCTCTGGGATCGTTCTAATAAAAATGTAAAAAAAATGAGGCTCAGTTTACTAGTTAAAGGACTATTCTACTTGGTCAACTAATGTATTGAGTCTTATCGTTATTGTACTTCGAGACAAAAAACACCTCTGTTGACATTTACTCATTTTGCAACATTTGTTAAAACAATTATTGGATTTTCATCACATTGACATATCTGTAATCCTGAGCATTCAAGTTTCCAAAAACCTGTGCGAGAATCAACGCATCCATATGATCGAAAACTTATATCGGTTCCAAATTCTATAATCATTATTGAATAAAATGTCAGTTCAGTTACTAGCACCTTTCTCAAGCTTAATCTCCATGTGATTGATCGGGTATTCACTTATACGGCGGCGGTGTGGCAACAATAATTTCGACACTTGGACAACCATATAATTTGAAGTGTTTTGCTCAGTCGGAGAATTAATTTTCCCCCACTGCTAAGTAAATTATTAGGTCTATGCTTGCAACAAACTTCCTTAAAACAGAGAGCCGATTCTCTATGTAAGGAAATATTTCGATGTGTGCTTTATGTATGAAGTACTCTATAGTGTCGAGTATATACTTGGTGTTTTCTACTGCACTATCAATTACAAATCATACAAATGATATCTGCAATCCGAAATAACAAAACCAAAACCAGGTAAGCCTAAAGTGGATCTGTTTATTAAAACTCACTAAAACTGCAACTTCACAATAGGATTGTGTATCGAAACGGCAGAAAAACAAAAACAAAAAAAGAAACATAGACGAATCGGATGTGCAAGGAACTAGAGAATATGCTTGTTTGTTAATTTCCTCCTATGCTTTTTTTTGCAAACTGTTTTATTGCAGTGTTCTTTTGTGTCATGAGTGTTTTGTAAATTGTCAGAGACACGGAGGGTGGAGTCTGTATTCATTATGATATAACAGGGTGTAATTTGAGAATAAATCTGCGCTCGAGTATAAAACTATGGAGGAAAATGTATAACAGCGGCTAGGTAAGCGGACATTTCTTTTTTGCCCTGATGTGTGTCTTCAACTTGAGCTATGTTTACTTTGAGAAACTTAGCAAGGTAATAATGCTGTCTGTGTTATCTTACTACGTTAGTATTCAACACGTTTTGCACAAAAATTCCATGGAAAAGAGGTTTAACGATTATTGTTTTTATTATTAGTCGTTATTGCTGCTGATTGTGTTGTTCTGTTGATGTTGTAGTTGAATCTGTTGATGTTGTTGTTGTTGCTACTTAAATGACGCACGGATTTATTGATTGATTCAAATCAGTTGGTCATTGACTAAAGCCGTCGATAGCAGGTTATCCCGTACATCTACGTGGCTTTACATGAGACGCGCTTATATCATGTATATGTCTAAGCTGAGTTGTGTTTTTAATATCAACTATCATTCGCTTCATTAATAATAATACGTTGTTTTGACGGACGTATATAAAACACTGGAAAGATTAGCTTGACGTACGGCACACTTTGTAATCTTGAGGTACAATCAATTAATTTATTTAGCCTAAGACTGGGGCTTGTTTTTACGCAGGTCGCCCTTTCGCATATGGTTGTACTTATCATCTAATTAAGTCCTTATTATGTTAATTTCGATATAGGCACCTGTGTACATATCAGAACAGTATGTAATTAACATCTCCAAAAGAAGCGATTTATTTGTATATAGATTTGAAGTCAGGTGCTATAATGATCAAAATGATACCACCAGATTTTATCAGGATCGTAATTATTTGTCAGCACAAAGCGGCTTCTCAATGCAGGCCGCTAAATCCCATCTTCCTGTTGTTTAACATTAATTAAGAGTTTGAGAGGAGACTCGAAAACACATTTCGTCTCAATTTCCAAAGACTTCATACAGAACATCACCTTTGACCCCTGTCTAATTTTGCAACTTTTAAAGAAGTGGGATTGTGATGAAAACCTGTTGCAGCTTGACAAGTACACAATAAATACATATGTACTTCTTTACTGGGCTTTTGTTCGTCGACTTCGTGCCATAAAGCTTTCAAAACCCGGCTCTTTGTACTGCGGCTTTTAAATAAGCATTTATTATTTTAAAGACAGCTATAATTTTAACCGCCTTTAAAGTTAGGCCAACAGAATTAAAAAAAAACTAATGCGTACCTTTATTTTAGAAAAGTTTTATGTCAGTAGCCTACAGTATTTTGTTCATATTTCTATTTTTCGAAATTTGATTGCTCTTTTTTTACTTTGACTTATAATTATTAATTATTAAGTATTTTTTTTTTCGCCGAATAGCGCATGGAATGTTTTCAAAATTTAATAAAAATATAACCTTTTGCAATTAACACGATAAGTTATCAGGAATCCGCCGACTCCACGAGTAACTGTTTTAAGTAATCCAAAAAAATACTGACACATAAAAACGCAAATTAAATAACAAAAAAATTGCTAAAATTTCATTAAATGAGTGTAGTGACTACCTTTGTGTAGTGTGCTTACTCTTGTAAAATAAAAAAAATCAAATTAAATTTGAATAACACAATTACAAATTTAACTGATAGATACTTAACTAATATACAGAACAACGCATCCAGAAAAGAACACATCAAAAGAGCAGTGATAACAACACGGAAATCTAATAATTAGGATGTAGGGGATAATCTGTTGATAATTATGAATTAAACTCTCGTACAGTTATCTATCTTCCGGCTTATTAGTTTTAAAATTCAAATTTTCTATTCCAAAGTTGTCCTTATATTAGGCTCGATTTGTTAATCCGTCGTCATTATCAGTCACTACAAATCACAATAAAACTGCCTTCTAAAATTGATTAAATTTTAACATCTGTCTGATATTTAGTTTTTAATAATAATTTTATCTCTTTGAGAAAATCATATCTTTAAACATGACTGATTCTGTATTTGAATATTAAATTAATATAAACGTCTTATAAAATACCCAGAAAGTATTTCGGAACATGTGTCGAAAGCTGTTCACACTGATTTGTTTTTTGGTTAGAGTTCCTAATTATTAAATTATACTTCCTATGATATTAATTTTTTCGGTGTATTGATCAAACAATAGTCCAAATATATACACACAGAATAGCACATATTTAACCCTTTTCATATAAAAAAAGTAAAAAAAAAACAAAAACAAACAAAACAAACAAAACATTAGCTCATGCTGTAATAAATGGCATTTGTCCCGCATAACTGTTAAGTTAAGAAAATATCCCAAACCAACAACAACAGCAAATGGTTCTACACATACCCCATTGTACAATAGACCACAACGACAAAGTCCCCTGACACTGCTGGGAATACAATATTAAGCTTTGGTATTATTTGTTGAAATTGCTTAACATAAATGAATGACCGAAACGGTGCAAGGGAATCTTATTTCCCTAAAATTATTTTGACGATAAACAGTTTTGTGGCTGCAGAAATATCCATATATTTATAATAGAACATAAGATGATTCTTCGATTTTAATTAATCTACATACCTGTGCCAGTGTGATTGCTTTTAGAAATATATAATCAAAGATGTCACAAAAGATTAAATGACATATTTTCCATACTGTTATATTTTATTGTTTTATATTGATATATAATTATACTTTTTATAAATATATAAAAAATATATATATATATATTGACTGTTATCCCGGTCCGAATCCTGGTGAAAGCAGGCGAATATTCTCTCTTGATCTATTTAATATCTATATATATTGCACATATACATTTAAAGAAAAATTGTTACCCAACATATTTTAGCGTCATTTACATAGTCAAATACGTTTTAATTATTTATATCAAGAAACAATTAACAAGCTCTGTATTAGTTCCAGCCACAAGTTTACAGCCTAATTGTGGACTTGAAAGTCACTAAAATAGTCAATTTTACTTTTATAGATAATTACAACTTTCGGATAGCACTTGAGTAATATGCCGGCTAGAAAATTTTATCGGCGAAATTCTGCTTTTAATTTAAAGTTTTAAACTCACTGATAAAAAATTGGCACTAGCACAATATCAGTCAAGATGGCACCCATTATTTTGTTTAAATTCCAATTTTTGCCATATTTCTTTTGTGTAGTGCTGGTGTAATATTTTCTATTTACTTGGCATTGTTTTATCTAAGAACAACTTATAATATGTTAAAGAAGTTATCAGAATTTGTGGCTAAAACCATTCTTTTCGACAAAACCTGATGAAAGTCTATTGCAATGTTCCAACTGAATTTAATCGTTAGTATATTCCATCGGGTCTGGATTTTTGACTGTCGTACATAGATACATACTTGGGGTCGCTCTGCCGCAAGTCTTTGAAGCTCAGTCGGTTAGAGCTCTGGACTCGATTCCACAAAGCAGTTTTATTCTTAAGTCAAAATGTTTAAAGACCCTCACATTGCTCAGTTTTGAATTTTAACATTTAATATTTTAGCATAATTATTATAACGTAAGTAAGTCACAATTACAGGTATTATTTTAAAACTAAGTTAAGGCAAGTGGCGAAAATATCAAATTTAGTTTTTTGAGAAAATGCCTTGTGGAACCGGTCCCTGGTCCTTCTAGCCAAAAAACCCTGGTTCTAATCCCGGGGAGGTAAACAGAATTTTCGTTCTTTACAATAGAAACTCAAATATATGATCATATACCATTCTTGTGCAACACATAGAAACAAACAGAAAATCGCATCGGTCTTTTTTCAGAGTTGGTTCGAGTAAACCTTAAGATTTGAAAAAATGCTGACAATGTAAGTTTCATACCGAAACATACACATGTACATATCATCATTACTCAGCTGGTAGAATGTTAGTGTGTCAGTTGTTTCCTTTATATTCTTTTAGACAGGGGGCAGAACAAATTCGATCTGTCCGCGATGTCTTCTTATGATGTCCTGTAATTATTATCTCTTGTCTTTGTTTGTAGCCAGTGGAGTCAAGGATGATTTCCTTACATTAAACTGACACGCAATTATATAAGGACATACGAAACAAACTTTAAAAGCACGGTGTTAAACCCAAACCAATCAGACATGCAATAGTCCAAGGTTCTAACCTAGGTGAACATTTTGTTTAGCTAAATTTAAATAAATATTTATGAATATATCATCAATCCACATCCCGGCCATTATTCCATGAGCTGCCGCGGTATCTCAGTTGGTTTCAGAGTTGACCATGCTAGTCAGACTCGACTTCAGAGTCAACCCAAGTGTTTAGTTCGCTTTAGTAAAGTTGTACCGTATAGATAGCATAGCATTTGCCGATCTCTGCGATAAAATCAGTAAAAATATCGCTTAAGATTTTCCGTACAGTTAACGCTTATCTACATCATAAAAAAATGTCGCGCGTGGCTATTTTTTTCGCGCAGACTAAATGAATATATAGTCCTTCTAATTGAGGTATTAAATTTGTTTGCTCAATTGGAGAAATTTGACGCAAAAATAAATATTAGGGCAGCACCAGAAAAGCAGTTATGTGAAACGAAGTTTGAGAAATTAGGGCGATCGGGTTGATTGATAAGATAAATGTTCGCTTATATTAAAGCTAAATCTGCACGTGCATGTCGCTAATATAAGTTAGACTGATGATGATGCCTTGGTTGCAAAATCGGATTAACTATCAGAGAGTTCGGGGTTTCATCGACAAATCAGAATGTCAGGGTGAATGAGCGAGTCATACGACGTGGCCCTTATCGTGGGGAAGTTTCCTCCCGCTTTTCCACTGCAGGTTAACAATGATCAGCATCAAATGGACAAACCTTTCAGTGTGAAACTCAGCAAACGAACAGACTAACAAACCAAATCAGAAAGGAAGAAACACAAAATAAAAAAACGGGAAGAATTCAATTATAGTCTAATGAATCACTGTATTAATAAAAAATAAAACGAAAAAAAATGCTGTTAACCATTAAAATCGAGTTGAATTTTGATACTGTAATTAAAATGTATGGTGGACTTTTCATACCATGTTTTATTTATTTATTTAAATTTTACCTACATCCCCAAAAGTGAAGCGGCTTGCAAAAGAAAAAAATCGGTTAGAAGTTTTGTTTACAGCTTCATTTGGGTGTTTAAATTTCTTTTCTTTATGTTTTTTTCTACTTTCCCCTGTAAATGTGAGCGTTTTTCGCCTGACAACGAACGTATTAAGTCACATCAAAACCTTTGCGGGTTGGAGCGCTTACATTTAGTCGGTGTTGCGGAATTCTCGTGTCGCTTGCGTGGTCATTGGTGTTATGTGTGACAGGATAACGCAGAACCATTGCCACACCCACCCCGCCACCCTCCTTCTCCGCGTGGGCATCAAAGGTAGTTACAATAACTTATTTTCCCAAAGTTTGGCAAATAAATTATGATTTAAATTTTTTAACATGTAATACATGTATGACATATCCGCTTTTATTCTGATATTTAAGGCTCATGTAACAGGACTCTCAATAAAATCATGAAAGTAGAACATAAATAAATAAATGACGTTCTATCTCATCGCTTTTTCAGTTAAATACATAAATATATGTTAAATATTGTAAATGTGAAGAAAAAAAACCAACAATCATTAAATTCTGCACTGTTTGTCTGGCATAGTTTCACAGTGCAAAATAAATACAGTTATTTTATCTGTACTGTTTGAACTATAGTTGTCCCGCAGCGTTGTCGCGTGCGCTTACTAACTTTGCTTCGATGTACTGTTCACCGGATTGAGTCTGCCTATCGACCATCACGTGTATGAGCGAGTCACACGTTGTGGCTCCGGCTATTGCGGGGGTGGTTTTTAAGATGTTTCCTCTCGGTTTTCCACCGTAATAAGGCGAGGTGAAGTGGACAATCCGTCGTCATATAAGCGAAAAATCATTGAGTACGACTAAACACCAATGTTAAACAATAAGACGTTTTTTTGAGCCAAACGCTCGTATAGCAAATTTTTATTGTTTAGTTACGGTAATATTTTAAATTTAATTAAAGCATGAACTTCACAATAATTTTATATTTTGATTTAATAAGTTAATAGATTCATAACACATGCAATGGACAACAGAATTGTAACGGTAGTATTATATACCGCTATACATCAATATTATTCATTTTATTTATTTATGCGTGTTCGATATTCAAACTGTGGATATATTTAGAACATAATGAAACATTAAAACGCTAATTAATTGTACTTCTACTAAGATCATTGCGGTATTGTCTTAATTACATTTTTACATACGTTAAGGCCTTAGTGTTCAATTTCCGCTTGATAATTAAATATTAAAAAGCGAATGTGACGTCCAACTGTAGAGTTCGGTTCCTGTTCATTATGCTATATATAGAATATATGAGCATTTCGATTGATAAATGATAAGTAGTTATTCTTTGGATAATGAATCAATGAATCAATGAAGGAATGAATGAATGAACGACTGTAGTAATGAATGAAAGAATGAATGAATGAATGAATGAATGAATGAATGAATGAATGAATGAATGAATGAATGAATGAATGAATGAATGAATGAGTGAATGAATGAATAAAAGAATGAATGAATGAATGAATGAATTATCTGCTCTGTTGTAGGACCGCTCAAATTTCAGTTATTTTCCCAAAATGACGAAATTTAAATTTTAAAATGTTTGTAATAAAAAGCAAACATCACAATTAAAAAGCGTTTGTGCTACAGCTGTGTTTGTAGGAATTCAAATTACTACACATGAAACTAATTACATTTCCTCTTTATGATTTATCGGATTGACATTTTTAAAAAGTGTAATCCATCAAGACAGCTTGAAAGCTCGGTTCGCGGTCTACCATCCTGCCTTATCATAGTGATCAAATAGCTATCGGAAATATGGTTAAGAAACCTTCATGAAATTATAATGGGTATATCTTGAGGGCTGTTGCGGTGACGACTGACACAATCTCATTTAAAGTTTGTATCGAGGCACGTGTTACGGCGACAATTACCATTAATTTACAAGACCAATGAGCTAAAGCACAGCTCAAAATCACATCGCGGCTTAAGACGATCGGCCAAGTGTTACGGAGTTCTGGTCTTGCGACCGACACACGCCTCCCAAACGACTCTCCCGCGCCCTGTCGGCACGCCAAACTCTGAATAATATAATACTTAGCATTCAAATATTCACAAAATACTTTAGCAGTGCAAGGTTTTTGTGGCAATGTAATAGTTTTTTTTATCTAATGCTATCTTGTCGTTTGCTTTTGACCATGACGCAGTTCTGTCTGACAACGCGTCAATAATACACAGAATTTATACAGCCGGGGGAAAAATAGATACGCTCTAGACAAGGTTAATTTTGAAAACAGCACTTGACACAAAAGAGATAATCGATTAGACTTTGGTACATCCGTTCGACAAACTTTAATACTCGTCTTTGGGACAAATGGTCGAATTACTTAAGAAGAGAAGGCTCTGGAATTGAAAATAGAAACGTCGCCTCCTTTCATTTTGAGGATTGCATTTCTGATACAGTATCAATTAAGGTGCCTGTTCACGGTGCAATATGTAGCAACGGTTTAAGGAGAAGACCCTTTTTTTGCGGAGTTTTGATTGGTCGACGTTCTTCTCGACCAATGAATTAGCCTCAACTAAGGGGAATCCCCACAATCGTAAGTACAAGTCGTACCATGACAATGCGCCTAAAGTACAGCAGTAACAAGCACTCGATCTATTTCATGTGCAAAATGTGTCTCGCAATAATGTTTTAATTCATCCGACCCCTCTATTAAGCTTTGGTTCTTTGAATCCGTTTTTTATTAGTTCGTTCGTTTGTTGGGAGTTCAGTATTGCATCGATGAAGATGAAGAAGTTTTAGCTTATTCTTAAAATACATCAACCACAACACTGATGGAGTTTTTAGTTTTGTTCTTAATCCACCATAAAACTATAGAGTTGGTGGTATTGTTTAGTATCATTGAAGCTCGAAGCAAAACCACAAAATGTCAAAAACAGTGTGCTTAAAAAGCATAAACCAAAAAACCTTTAAAAAAAATAAAAAAAAAATAAAAAAATAATGATAATCTCGTAAATTGAAAATTAGGCATTTATCTTTTCATTTCTTTTTAGCGCTAATCTAAAACGATTAGGTGTTCTAAAAAATGAACAGTACTAACTCTTTAAATCTGTTGAAAACCAATTATCTTTTCTCGTTGAATCATACGGACTTATTTAATTGCTTTAGTTTCTCTTTTGTTTTGTCAAATAGTCCGCGCCGCTTGTTTCATACGATTAATGTTTTTAATCAACCCGGGTCGCTTCATAGGGCTGGGAGTTGAAGGCGAATGTCACGCGTAATGTTTCAAAACAACAAAGGTGACATGATAAATATTACTCTTAATAAATTAAATTTCTTTCCTTCTCTACTTTTCTACTTGAGCGATTTTGTTGATGTAGCTGTCATACCGCGTTTGCAAAGTACAAATTGCGTGAAGTATCGTAATTGTTGAATATACACGGGCCACATGATGCAGTCTATTGAGGAAGACTAGACGAGTATTGTCAGTCTAATAGTTAGCCCTTAGTTTGATTATGAACATTCTTATTATCATATCAGCTACCGTAGAGACAACAGACATGTAACGTCAAACTGAAATATGAAATTAATAACGTCCATGTGTTTTGAATGATCGTTTGTCGCTTCAAGCTAAACATGCCTTTATACTTAATGCCTCCAACGTAAATATACATTCTTTTACCCATATGTCAATCTTTAATTTTTTTTCATATTTTAATAAAAAAGATTTAACTGCCTTATTTAATAAGATCTCTTAACTATTAACAGTTATTTGTTCATTTTAGAAGCTGGAATAATGCAGACCTACTGATGAAAAGAATCCTACAGCTAAAATATGTGGCCAAATGGCCTGTTGTTTTGATTCCACTATATGGTTGATAGTAATAAAGACATCGTAAATATGGCCGACTCGATGGGATGCCTGCTTTTGCGGCTACACTTGTTAAATAGTAATTATTGAATACATCGTATTGATCTGGCTTCCAGTCCGCTACCTAGGCCTGATTAGACGACTGCTTTTCTGAATTCACTATTTAGTAATAATTTTTTAAGAAATTATCAATGAGACTTCGAAGCCTGCTGCAGAGGTACGATGGAATGACCCCCTTTTCGAAAACAATCATTAGAAGTAATTATTACAAAAATCGGGAATATGACTTGAAGTCCTCTACCTAGACTCGATGGTTAGTGCTGATCTTTTGTCCATGCTTAGCTCATCTTCGAGTCCCCAAGTGAGCTGATATTATTAGAAGGTCGTTCGAAGTAACACCTGTTAACGTGTTTGCAGTTTTAAGACGTTTTCTCACTGTTTTACAGCGTATTTGATAACACACTGGTTAAAAAAAAAAATCCCAGTATATGTTGTATATAAGTGAAATACCCGTGACGGTGAGTACATCAAAACATAGGAAGGTTTGAAAAGGAAATCCGCATAACAGCTATTTTCATATGTTCACTGCTAAAACGTTGGCTATCTATTTCGTATGCATGTCACACAGCATTTCCAATGATTATTTATTTCTGTGTCGATGACAATCTTCAATTTTATATCAGCCCTACAAAGACTTAAACGAATGCATAATTTACGCATTGTGGCTTTTTTATTTCTACATTGAACCAGTTTCAGATGACATCATCGCTTCTAGGTCTGTAACGAATACACAATTGGGAGTTTCGTATCAACATAAAGTATTTATAAAATCTTGTTTTTATGTGACAACTGTTGTTTTTGTTATTGATATTTATTACATCGATAAAAATCATGTTTAAACAGTGAAAATAATAACGTATTGGTTTTGTCAGAAAATTTATGACGTAAACGTTTGGCGGAAGAATTGTGCCATGCCCATACGGCTACGTCACTGCTTCTAGTTTAGACAATAGCGCCCTTAGCGGAAAGATCTTAGTTAGCATGATATATATTAATTAAATTATAATGATTTGTTACACTTTAACACAATTAGCTTTATTTAATGCTACAAATGACCACAAGAAACTAAAAACGTAACAGGTGTTCCCCTGAAATCCGTACTATGTAGAAAGTTCAGTTTCATTGGTTTCAAGTCAGACTATAATGAATTCCTTAGAATTAAATTTAAAAAAAATAAACTATTGTATTGTACTGAGGATTGTCAATTGTTCGTTATCTCGCTCTTTTATCAATGAAACAGAGAGGAAACCAGAGGGAAATACATTACCTCGATACCCTTCATAGGACTCTGACGTCCACTCGGAGACTCAAACCTATTATCACATCGAAAGAGAGTTCACAGTCCAACATGCTGGTCACTGAGCTACAGCCACACGTGAGATAACGGGATGCATTTTTGAACTATGTGAGCTGTCTCCATTAAAGCTGAATGTAGGCACAGAATGCACGTGCAATAATACATGCGATTGCCTAATCTATAATGGGGTTATTTGATCGCGAGAAAAAGATAACGACTGCTAATAAGAAAATAATAATATAAAATCGCCTTAAACCAATTATAATTGAAATATTCAAGGCTTTAATTTATGAAAGTTTTTGTGCCTCAGCGAAGCCTTGTCAAACGTCCTCTGTAGCTTTTTCTGAGTATGATAAAATAGGGAAACCCAACACAGACCAACAACAACACCACCACCAACAACAACAGTGACAA
>JAVFBW010145253.1:0-12621 GCA_034783835.1 Mopalia ciliata | reverse complement strand
CCCCCCCCCCCCCCACCCCACCCCGCCGTATAAAAATAAAATGAAAAAAATAATAAAAGATAATAAATTGATAAGTAAATAAAAAAATAAAAATTTAAAAAATGATTAAATAATATAAAATAAAAAAGGGAGAAAAAATACCCCCCCCCCCCCTCCCTCGCAACACAGACACAAATCGTAATGTGTTTTTCAAACTGGACAGAATTTGCACAGAATACGAAGATCTCGAGAAAGCTATGTTTATACGGTTGCATCAAAGCTACAAATCTGAGCACCGTATTTTTCTTTAAAAATGTAATCCCGAAAAATTCTGTACCAAACATCCGAAAAAGGAATGAAAGCAACTATTTACAAAGACACAACCGAGAGTACAGCCAGTTAAACAGCTGTTCAATGTAAAAAGGTCCGGCATCATCAGACAGTTCCCATCGCAACCTTTGACTCAAAGCATCATTTATTCCCGGGAAGCCTGAAATCAATGCGGTTGGTCCGATGGTCTTTTAATACAAATATTGCTTGCGCTAATATCAACGCTCTGTAATTGGCTGCGATGCCAAACATCATTGGTGCATTTGTCAGAACGTTTGTGATAAGTTTGATGTATTTCGTATAATTTTCGCATTTAGTTTCAGATGTTTCCGATGTAACGGAATGTCCAAATTATTGGTTGGCTTTTTGAGGCGATCCAGAAAGCTTGAGTTGATGATGATTGGTATTTTCGTGCGCGGCGGTATTCTGTGAGCTTCTGGGAAACAGGAAGTGCATTTGGTATAAAGTCGTGAACAGTAATTGTCCACAATGTGGCCAATAACAACATTTTTGGGGCCATGGGTTCATTTTGTTCATTGTCAACATTAGTTGTTTAAGAGGCATTTAGAAGTTGAACTTTATGGATTGCAGCTTCGGGTTTAGTGTAGGTCCAACGTTTCAACGTCTATTCAGACATCTACCTCGAGACATTGAAACGTTACATCTATTATAAACCAGAAGTTGTAATCCATAAACATATCTGTAATGTAGTGTCAGTGCGTATTGCGTATTGCTTCGTTCTTTAACTAAACAACGGCGAGAGGAATTCAAATGACTTTTTTTCTTGCCAACTAAAAAAGTACAGCTTTCTTGTGTTGTGAGCGTACAAAGGATAGGGGAAGAGAGAGAGGAGGGGGGAGGGGGGGCGGGGGAGGGGGTGTTTTTTTTTCAGAACTCTTATTCACAGAAGAATCTTGGGGAGGCGCATTGAGATTATCTTTGTATGTGTTTTTCCACTGATGCCGATGGTGTTAACATGGAGGCATAAGTCTGGTACACAGCTATATGAGTGACAGAACCTTAAGTATGGACACACCTCCAAAATCTGTTTTGACAATTCGCCTTCGACACAATACACACGGAACTCTTTATAATGATGCAACTATATTTTTGATTGAAAACGTAACAGAAATAATTATTAGAATTGTCGTTTTACCGCTCAGCTAATCAACAGTCAGGGGAAGCTTAAATTGTGTCAGCGTATAAACACTGATGAAAACAAAAGCTTTATCAGAGGATTCTATATAATTGTTAACAGAGAGTCATCAGAGCATGAACACGATAACATGTAGTAATCGTCAATTATAATATGTTGTCGACCACAATCCTCAAGATTCATGGAAATCTGTGACATGCTTGGGTTGGTTTCCTGTTAAAATCCACAAATCACATCTACTGATATTATGACTGGATTGTTAGACATTTGACATAACTGATGGGCAGTTTTAAAAAGTTCTTTGATCCGTTTCTAGTCATTTCTAAGTTAATTAACCGGGATTTAGAGAGCGTAATCAGGAATATTATCGGAAATATTCTATGTACATTGCGGTGTGTTCGGATCTGTACAAACAGTCGTGAATTTGTTTTCGGAGAGTTATGTGGCAATGGGCGATTTTATTAAAACTGTAATCAGGCGATATACGATAAGCACAAGATTCGACTTAATCGAAGCAGGTTTATTAAGTCATTTTTAAGTGTTTAGTTAAATTAGTTTATGCTCTTTATGCACCCCCAACTCCCAAAACAAAAACAAAAAATAAATAAAATAAATATAACACACAAATAAAAGCAGTGTGGGTTTGTTCAGATCATTGATATAAGAAAAACGGTAAAAGCTAACCCGTCCTGCCACAAGGGTCCAGCCTCTCGATGGATTCTTCCAAATTAGTTCAGGGGGGAGGGGGTGGGGGATTGTGAGAATCCGCGTTAAGTCGATGTGTCTCAAAATTAGTTTTTATAAAACTTTTACCAGAATATAATCGGCTCATGTCTTTCTAGAAGAAGCCAGAAATGCTGACGAAAGAATACAGGGAATGTTACAGGCATACTGATTTGGGTTAGTTACGATAAATAACAGAGAGGACGTACTTCAACCCTCTACCTTAACGTCCCACTTGGTTTAGTGCTATCAGAGAATACCAGATTTATTGCGTGTCTAAACAGAAAAGGGAGATAAATTAAATCTGGTTTTGGTGAAATCACATTAGTGGTTATCGTATAGTTTACAAGACTCAATCTTATTTCTATATGGACTCAAAAGGCTCAGACAGTAAGTCTATATAACAATTCTGTTATCTCTGCTGTATAATTGATTGTGTTTGAAGAACTGGATCAATTTGTTTTCCTGTTCATCTTTAGCAATTCGGATGAATACCACCATAAAGTCCGCTACTAAATCTAGCTGCATTTGGGGGTTGGTAACGATTTTGGGAATATCACCATAGAGACTTTGCGTTCTTCTTCATCCTGTACTCCTTGAGCGCTATCCGGACCGGTTGCTCTTGAGTGCCATTAAATTTATTGCTCTATAAGATGACGTCACGCCATGTAAAAGATCTATCTCTTATCCGCTATTAGCGACTTAATCATGTGTTACTTAGCAACTAACAGTCTTCGGGCAACTGGCCCCTGAACAACGATGCAACGCGTCAACTTATAGTAACACAAATATCTTATATATTTTGAAATCCCACAGGAAGATTTTAATATCATTTAAAACACGATAGGCGAAACAAATGAAACCCTATGCTTACACGTTTGCGCTGTTTGCCGTACAATTTCATAAATGTTTCGTCCCTGTAACTTGATCCATGTTCTGTTATTGATTTGATTGGATATCAATGCGCCTTGAATGACCAGACATATCTTCTCGAAAGGAGCATCGCCTAGGACGACACAGTCAAAGTGATTCTTATTCCGTTGAGTAAAGAGACCTTCATCTGGTAAAGAAGCGATACCGACAGAGCATGGTGCATGACTCAATTTTTATACGCGCCAAACGTGATATTTCCGCGGAATGAGCGCGATGATCGCTCCTACTTACCAGCATATGTTGTTTAACGTGAGCAAAAACCAACAGCAGAAATGCCACATTGGTAAGATTGCGATTGTTTAACTAGGTGTTACTTGAAGAGAGTGCTAGTAAATGTGAACGTCTTTGAACCAGATCAAAGCCGATATAATCAGTTAGCTCTTAACTGTCTTTTCTGTTTTTTGTGTTATAAAAGAAACGCGGATGGTTAAAATATAATCGATATTCAAACTGACGCCTAGCGCGCTATTCTATATTTTAAAATCTTCCTGGTGGGAAGGGACGGGTATGAAGCCAGTAAAACAAACTCATTGTCTTCATCCGGGATATTTTCAAACTTTTCAAAACCACTCTCATCTACGCTTTATAATAACACTAATTTATTTATTCCTTAAAATAACTAAAAATTATAACAGTATTTTTTTATTTTAAAGAAACAAAAAAAAAAATTGATACCAATTTCTGGATAGGTTTATGAACATCTATAACGTTTATTTATACCTTAAAATAAGTAAAAATTATAACAGTTTTTTTTTATTTTAAAGGAACAAAAAAAAAAATTGATACCAATTTCTGGATAGGTTTATGAACATCTATAACACTAATTTATACCTTAAAGTTTACTAAAATTTATAACACCTTTTTTTTATTTTATAGGAAAAAAAAAATATATATAAATTTCTCGATAGATTAATGAACATGTAGAGGCAGTGGTATATTTCCATCTTCTCTTGGGAACAAGTCCAAGGTAGGTAGACGAGTGTTATTTTTTGGCAACCTAAGTAAAATAATGTAGTATTTTTTCAAATTCGTCAGTGTTCTTTGACTGCTTAATAATACCTATAAATCTGATAGACGTCTTAAGTTGTGTCCTCCAAGAGACTATGCAAGTGGTGACCTTCACAAACTGTGTCAAGCGTTTCTGTTATAATTGACAAAAGTGACAAAACAAGCATAAAACAGACGCGCGAGAGAAATTTCACACTTTCAGATCTTCACCTCAACAAAAAGACGAACAGGAACAAAGACAAACTTCCAGCCAAAGAAGCTTTATGAAATCTTCTAAAGGTTGGGTGTGAAACACTTCAGTCTGAGAAAAGTGCATTCGAGGAAGCACTTCAACGGATTATTTGTCGCACGTGACTTAGATTACGGCGCCCGCGCGTAGATATTTGGATGTAATTAAGTCATCACGCGTGAACAGCTGCGCGAGAAGAAAATCTTCAGCCCGCTTGAGACAATGGATGGCGGAATAATTTTATTAGGCGCTTTATAGATCGGATTACTATTTTATCGGCCGATTAATTCTTTAAAGCCTCCTGAATAAACCTGAATTCCCAGAGAGAATAAATTCAGACAGAATGTCACTGAGTGTTGTATTTGCAGATGAGCTAAGAGGCATTTTGAGAAAATCGGTGGATTCCGCGTGGCTGCATGGACTTTACTTGTTACCAATAACAGATAGCAGAACGTCTTTATGCTGAGAGATAGACAGCTCCCAAAAAGGATTTTACAGTGCACTGTTCTCTCCATTTGGTTTGATGAGGTGAATGTTTTTGTTTTCCGTTTCCGTATTATTGTCTTTTACATCTTTATACAGAATTGTCTGAAGAAGAAAAAAAAAACTTCAAGTAACCATAAAAGCGTTATCGAAAATAGTTCCATTCCGTTTATACGAGAATCTTTGTTTTGTCACTGTCTACAATCTACTTCTTAAAATAATTACACTGTCACAGTGATATCCGTTGTTTTTTATTCAATAAAGTCCCAGAGCATTGGATTTATATTAATTTCAAATAAATCACAATATCTCAATGGCGATTTAAACTAACAGAATATACACATGTTCTTCTCTAAAAAGAGGCTCCCAGAGTAAATAACCGCAAATAAAAAAACATTTTCAGCAAACAACAACTAGTTTTAGATTGACCATATCGATTGAAAAACAAAACGTACGTTTTCTGTATAAAGAGAAAAAAAATCATAAAACAACGTTGTAAGCACAAAAAAAAACAGAAAGTGTATATTGAACCTATCGGTTAAAAGACAAAACTAAGACCTTGTATATAAAGAACATGAACAATTTTTATATTAACGGTGTCGATAACAGGTGTTTTGTGGTCTATATATGTTTAGTGTTATGACCAAGGGTTGTCGTGTTGTTTTAAGTTATGTATTTAACTGGTGTTTGACATCACACTGTTGGCATTTTATTCTTATAACCTTCATCAACGTTTAATTGAAACTCGAGAGGATATCTTAACACTGCCAGCACCCATAAACCTAGGACAATATATAGGTATAACCTATACATATGGAGTTACACTGTCTCATAAACTAGGCATTTGGGTTTTGTTTGGTTGGGGTTCAACGCCATACTTAAGTTTATCTCACTCATGTGACGGTTTGTAACCCCAATGGGTGAAGGAAAACGTCGTCGACACCAGAGACAAGGCCAGACAAAAACAAGACACAGTATATTGACATCAAAAACAGTTGACTTCGTATTGTCCTGATGGCTCCGATAACACCCTGGCAAATGGAAGCTCCCTCCAGTCCTCCGCTTGGGAATTGTGACTGCCCCTCGGTAGACAGGTGTTAACAACAGTCATCTGTAGTAGTAGTTAATTCGGAAACCTTCGATTAGTTACCGTTTATCGACCAGCTGTGGTCTCTGTTGATAACTGCCTGGAGTTTGGTCAGGAATCAGTCCCATGAATGATGGTTGATTGGTTCAGAGGCCATCCCTGAGTTATCTCCACTTCATTTCCCATGATATTTAGTGTTCGGCAGATAAGCATGGTCAATTTCCAGGCAGATATATTGGCTACAGGCAATCACATAGTTACAGTATTGAGAATAAAAGGACTGCCTCGGACAGGAGTGTTCACAATTCACAATTCACAATTACCATGGACTTTTAAAATGAGAAAGGGTTAACAAATTGGATACAAAACCTTAACCATGGCACGTGAGTCGGATACTGATCTAGTGAACAGTCTACCGATCAATGCTCCCCGAATAGCAATATAATTAACTATATGAGGTAGACAATATTTCCAATGCCCAAAGGTATCTGATAACGGATTTCGATCAAATTTAATCCGATGTAGCCTATATGGGAATAAGAAATCTAGCAACATAGTTTTTACCATTTTAATGAAAAGTCCATTGCAGATTAACTTGAGTTTTTTTATCGATTCATCATTAGAACAGAACGGTTTTAGCTTTTATAAAACCCATTAGATAACAGACAAATCAGACTTATCCATGCAGATGGATTGAAATAAATGAATATCAAAGGTTGAAAACCATTATTGTGGCTATTTGGGTTGTTGTTGTTTTAATCCACTCACAAAAGGTGTGGATAGTACTGCTGATGGTCAGTCGATAGCGCGCTGTGACGGAAATAAATTATGTCTTGCAATTTGAAGGTTTTCCTGTTGGTCGTTTTACGTGGCTTTCTGGAAAACAAGTTTGTCGGGAGCATATCAAAGTTTGTACATCCATTAAGATTCAAAACGTCTAATAAAACATTTCTGGTCATCCGCAATTATCAGATGATGATATTCTTCTTTTGCAGTGGCTATAACTAATGAATTTGCTTACAGAAATATCTGCAGGTAGTGGGTGTAGTAAACAAGAGCCACACGACAGCTACAGTATGGTTGGCGTATATATATTGACCGTTCCAACAGCAATTAATTGGAATTGCTTACCGGCCACAACACTTTTGATATATATACTCGGTTGAATCAATACCCAGTTTTTTTTTTATATAATGAACATTTTTTTCGGCTTAACTCAATTTCGCAACAAGATGGATTGAAATAAATGAATATCAACAGTTGAAAACCATTATGGTGGCTATTTGTGTTGTTGTTGTTTTAATCCACTGACAAAAGGTGTGGATTGTACTGCTGATGGCCAGTCGATACAAATGCTTGTCCACAGGTATGGACAAGGGGTCTTATGGGGATATGACTGAATTGACCTAATTCCTTAATGCAACGGTAACAATTCACTTGAAAAAACTCCAAGCGGATTCATGATATCGCTTTATTCGATGAATTGAAAAACCGTTAAATAAATTAAAACCGACTACACTTCATTGGATGTAGTTTCACTTGAATGTTCACTGAGGCTCCGAGCTAATACTCCTTTATTTGCCAGTAAAAGCACGTTTACTGTTGAGCTATAATTAAAACCTCATTAAATTTATTTTGGGAAGAAGCACTTGCGGAATCGAGACCAATCGAGAATCAAAACTGTTTCGGTCAATGAATCACCAGTCGGGGAGAGTGTTTGCCTTCAATATTATGTCATTATTACTCAAGGAGACCTGCCACAAAATAAGCGCTCACCACAGAGTGGTTTTAGGCAATTTGGGTGTTTGTTGAGAAAAATAACCAGTACATTATTGATTCAGACCGATACAAGAGTCCGTCAAACACAGTTTGATTGACTTTTCATGTCGTACTTTAGGTTATTTCACTCAGATGACGGCATACCAGTCCAATAGATACAGGGGGAAACGACATATCTGTAAAACAAACAAAAAATAGCGAAGAATCATACACATGAAACGGCGCAATTTTACCCCCTCTCCCACCCAAAAAAAAAAACAGAGAAAAAAAAAACAAAACTGACAAGAAGCACCGAACCCAGCCCAGCCTAAAAAATTACACAAAGTTGAACATCATTTGCACTTTCACTCAAATGACCAGGTATTAAACACAACATTGAAGCCGGTCAAAGAGCCTGTGTCTATATGACAAGAACCGTGCCGATATTTTTAAAGGCCATTGATTGGTAGGAAAGCCCAGCATCATCGACACATCTGTCATGTAGCTGAAAGCAATTTATTACATACAATTTTCAGGCATATATTCAGATGTATCCAGACTGATGGAAGAGTCAATGATTGGAAAAGAGAAACAATCTAAAAAATATTTTTAAAAATAGGCACTAATAAACAACCACAAAACCAGTGACACGTCATTGTCTTTCCTCTAAATGGTTCTTAATCTCACAAAGCGGATACAGTTCAGTTGTTGTCATTGACTGTGTGTCGTTAAAGGTTCTTATTAAATGTCCTCCTTCGCCTCAGGGCACTTCCAATGGACACAATAATATAACCAGACTTACTTTCACATAAGCATAAACAAATGATCATGGGAAGTATCATTTAAAGGGTTAGTAAGAGCGTTCTCGATTGACACCTTGTTTCGGACAAATAACTGCTTTGTGGTCAACCAAGACTTCCGGTAACCGCTGAGCACTTTCTGTCATTTGGCGCCATTTTTGTCTTGTTGATTTTAATCTAACGCTCTTAATATCAGTGGTGGTTTCCTTCACACATCAAATGGATACGCTTCTACCTGAGGCACATAACGAAAGAACATGTAAAAATCAATAAGAAGAATAATCAAGAAGAAAGACATATGAAATTCCAGTGACCAATTCCATAAAGTAACGTTAAAAAGCTGAAATTATCAATTAATTTGAATTTGAACGTTTATATAAATTATACAAATTCGTCATACATATATTAGTGGATAAGTTCTAATTGGTAGGTATAGCTTTAATTAAATAATAGAAAATGCATGTAAATTTACTATCGTTTCACTTTTACTTCCCTTTTTGTAGCTTGATGTCAGGAATATAAAGTAATCTTTTGGTTAGTGTTCAGACATCTTGGAACGGTATATAGAAACAAAAATAACTTTGTCTGACTGTTTCTAGAAATTCCTATTTGCACAGTCGCCCAAAAAAGATGTTTACCATTTTGGTTCTTTAAGTTTAACTATAATCAATTCCTATAACACAATACTGCAACAAGTGAATCGATGATACTGCTGCAGGCAGCGACAAAAAGCATCATATTTGTCATCGTTTTGCATTTTCTTGTTCGATAATATAATGAAAGATTAGTCATAAAATCTACAAAGCTGAACAGACTCTTATGAGCTGAACGCTGCTTTAAATTCTGGACCAACCAACCGAAATACGCCAATACCACGAAAAAGTGGATTTTTCTGCTAGAAACACTGCTAGCGAAGGGACGTTAAAAAGTTGTTCAACATAAAAACCTACAGCATCAGGAGACAGTTCGCATCGCCACCTTTGACCCAAAGCATCGTCTACATCCGGGAGGTTTGACATCAATATGGCTAGTCGATGGGTTTTTTCATTACCAATATTACAAATGCGCTGCATATCAACACTGTGTGATTTACAGCATTATCAAATATCATTGGTGCGTTTGACAGAACATTTGTGCTGTTTGATTTTTTTTTTACAATTTTCACATTGTATACTTGGGGATGCATCTGATGTAACGGAATTACTAATTTGCTTTCTGAGGGAACCTGAAAGACATTATAAGGTTATTTTCGGGAGAATTTTGTGTCATTTTGCTCTCTGAGCTTTCCAATATACAGTTCTTAAAATAAAAAGTGTTTTCTATTTGCCTATTTTGTGTGTAAGAAATGGAAGCGACTATCCCTTCTGATAAAATACCCGGTCAACTTTTACGGGGAAAAATAGGATGTTTATGGTTTTTATGTTTCCTTGTTTGTTTGATTGGGGTTTAACGTCGTACTCAAGGGTATTTCACTTATATGACGACGTGTCAGCCCAATGGGCGAAGGTAACCACCCTCGACACCACTGGCAACAAAAAAAGACAGGACCGGGCAAATACAGGATTTTTTGTTTGTTTGATTGGGGTTTAACGTCGTACTCAAGGGTATTTCACTTATATGACAACGTGCCAGCCCAATGGGCGAAGAAAACCACTATCAACACCACTTGAAACAAACACAGACAGGACGGGACCAAATACAGGACGACAACAACAGGACGTAATACAGACGCCACAAACAGATCGGCTTCCTGTTCCCCTTAGAAAAGTTAGGACGATCTACATAGCCAAACCGACAAACAGACACTGTTAACTTACATGGGATATATAGGTGAGCTCGTTGTATTAATGGTTAAAGGGAAACAACTCTAGTGTTTTCTTTTTTTTTTTATTGTTTTCCTGTACTAATGTCATATTTACGGTTCTTTCCACTAGACCCGAAAATAAAAGGCGAAATTGATCTTGTTTACAATTGTAGCCTTTCCACAACTGTTTTGATGTGATGTCGTGTATTTCAGCTACGAAAGTTGTTCAGTTTGAGACGATTATCTTCTGTAATGTGATACACACTGGTCAAACGTGTATTGAACTGGATGGCTTGAGCTGTTTTGATTTTGTACTTCTCACGAATGCTGTATCCTTGGTTACCAGACGTTGATGTTCTCATTCAGGCTTCCTGTTTATAACACACAGTTACTATTACCAAAATAAAAGACTGGTTGTCGATTATTTACGACATATATCTCTTCGAGTTCTGTTGGTTAATTACTCGTCCGTCCGACTTACATATATAACAAAATAAGAATGGTGAGCACATAATATCGGTCTGCTTGTAAACGTTTTAACTTTAACGTTTTAACAATGTTTCTTTGTCATTTACATTTTTTAAAGTATACCCAGTCAAAAAAGAAACTTTACACTCATAAATTTCTAAATATTTTCTTGAAACTTAATACAAGAAATATTATCATTATTATAAGAGGTAAATGCGTTGTCAAAGAAATCATGGCACACAACAACTCCGACGTGCACAGCATGCAGTTCGTGCGAGCATACATAAAGGATAAAGCATGTTTCCTTGTGTTCCTAGTCAAGTGACATTATGATACATGTGCAATCGGACCCACATTAGCACAGTAGAGAGACATCTCGGGAAAACAAGTTCTTACAGTAAATTATCCTTTGATTTGCAATGCCACGACTGTCAAACATTTAACATGAAAGTGCCATTGGCATGCGGAAAACAGGAACGTCGGCCACTGACGTTGCCACGGTTATGGGATATAGTCGACGGACTATCCATAATCTTCGGACACGTCTCCAACAAACTGACACCTCAGCAGACCGACCTCGTTCGGGTAGACCACGTGTGATGACACATGCAGAAGACCGACAAATGGTCTAACGTCATTTGCGTAATCGATTTCTCACTGCAACGTCCACTAGAAATGAATCGTTTAGAGGTCGTGTGTCGGCCCAAACCATACGTAATCGCCTGCGCACTGCTCGTCTCCATGCACGCCGGCCATATCATGGGCCAGTTGTAACCGAGTTACACCGACGTCAATGGCTTCTCTGGGCACAACGACAACTGAGATGGACTGATTTAGTGACAAATCCAGATTCGCTTTGTACCTCGCTGATGGGAGAGTTAAGAGTTTGGAGGAGACGCGGTGAACGGAACGCCCAGTAATGGGTGCATGAAGTGGACCGTTTTAGGGGCGGTAGTGTTATGGTTTGGGGTTCCTGTAATGGTCCTGTCCGTTCCCGACTGATGATCGTTCAAGGAAATCTAACTGCTGCAGGATACAAAAATCAAGTGCTCATTCCAGAGCTTTTGCCATTCATTGCAGCTCATGGCCCAGGTCTAACATTCCAACACGATAATGCTAGACCTCATACGGCAAGTTTAACGGGGAATTTCCTTAGGAATGCTGGCATCAATGTAATGGAGTGGCCCTAAAGGTCTCCCGACCTTAATCCCATAGAACATGTATGGGATGTGGTGGGCAGAAGTCTCCGTCAAGTAAGAAATCCTCCACAGAATTTGCAGGAACTCGGTGCCATGTTGGTTATGGCGAAGTATGGCGACGCACCCCCCACGCTGTGTTCAGACGCATCATTCAATCCATGAGGAGAGTTTTATATCTGCACTCAAATACTATACGAACAACAGTATCACAAACAACTCTTTCAATTAAAAATAATTAAATTTTAGTGGTGTTCACACGGAATTCAGCTTTCTGATTGGCTAGATTTTTGAGTTCATACTTCAATGAACGTAAAAAAATGTTAGCCCCGCCCACGTAACGGAACTACTTTCCGCTATAAATAGCCAAATGGAAAAGACTTTAATACTCGATCCCTGTAACAGTATAAAACATCTGCCTTTGATAAATAATTAAATTGAATTAAATACAACAAAAAAGCGCAGATTTATTATTTCGAAAGGAGTAAACATAAACAAACTTAATTTTAACTCTTTCCAGTTTGTTTGGATGGAAACTGCTGAGAACACTGTGCTTTAAGCCATGAAACGTAGAAAAACCCTCGTTAAGGGGGGGGGGGGGGGGGTTGCAAAAGTACCGCAAATCAGCATTTGATAAATAATTTACTTTAATATAATACTGCAAAAT
>JAVFBW010145242.1:0-12622 GCA_034783835.1 Mopalia ciliata | reverse complement strand
CACAAACAGATCGGCTTCCTGTTCCCCTTTAGCTCTAAGAGCACCAGGGCAACATGAAGCTCCCTCCAACCGCCCGCCATTGGGTGAAGGAAGCGGACGTCAATGATCATGGGCAATGAACAAACACAACAATGGTTAATCACTAGACCAAACCAAGGATGGTACAAACAGCTTTGTGGTGGCACCCCAGCCCGGATAGCACCAAGGCAACAGGATAAACCTCTTATCATTGAACGATGGAACAAGGAACTGTCATGACAATGGGATTTCAAATTGACCAGTTGCATCAATATTTTATGAACCAGGCAAGCCAAATATTGGTTAATAATACCCCAAAAGAATAATCTAATGATACCCCCCAACATTTTGTTTAAGGTGATAAACCTGTTAGGCCCAATCTTACCTCGTCTCGGATAGGGAATGTGTTGAGTAGACTGAGAAGGGAGTGTCTGACTTCTCTCCGTAGTGCCTTAGTGACAGACTTCCCAGATGGAGCAGGGTCCAGTCGGTTAAGACTGAGAGTGAGGTAGTTCGCGAATACCCTTGTATTGCTGTAATCCTTCTGACTGATAAACACACCCAGGGTGGAATCATTGCGACTAACTTCATTATACCTGAAAACAAATAATCAAATAAACGATGGCTTTACCAAAAGGTTACATGGCTTCAAGATCAATAGCAAATTCAACATTGCTGGGATTAAACAAATAGTAGAAAACAAAGTTGAAAAGATGAGAGCAAAATAAAGGAAAAAGAAGTCTTTATGAAGAAGATTTATGGAAGCAAAAACAACAACAAAAAAAAACAACTAGTTTTGTACCTGTTTATAGAAAGTGTGTAGAATGTATGTAAAAAGGTATAGGAAGTCTTATTGACTCATAATCATGCCTCCCTGACCCCAGCCCAGAAAACCTATAGATTTGTTGATTTGTTTGGGGTTTAACGCCGTACTCAAGGGTATTTCACTTATATGACAGCGTGTCAGCCCAATGGGTGAAGGAAACCACCCTTCACCCCACTGGCAACAAAAAAAGACAAGATGAGACAAATACAGGATAATTACAGGACGCAATAAAGACACCACAAACCAGATCAACTTCCTGTTCCCTTTTAGCTCTTAGAGCACCAGGGCAACATGGGAAGACAACAAAGTGACAACATGAATATATCTCTTAATATCAACTCAAACCTGTAAAAGTTTAATATTTTGACAAACCTTGTCTAACATGAAATGTAATTGAATGTAGCATAATATCAACAGTAGTTAGGTTATCAATTGCACAAAACTCAAAATCAATCGGAAAAGAATATTGTTTTCAATCTATGGCCAGACTTGGAAACTGTCCTGTTCAGCATAGCATCAGAGTATTCAATAATGCATCAAGAGAAGCTAATATGTGAATGAAAGGAGTCTCTAACTTTCAGTAAGGCTTGAGTTACGGTAATAAAATACCTCCCCAGATACAGCTGGACAGAGAACCAGAATCTAACCAGTGACAATAAATCTTGTAAGCTAATACCTGTCAATGATACAATCACAAAATAGATGGCTTGCTCTTGTAGTCTATGACCTGTTTCTCTGCTTAGTTCTACAGTACACTAAGCTCTCTTTAGTGAGCTACTTGTTCCTATGAACAGGTAAATTACCTGCTACTGAGGCCTATTATTGCAAAAATCAATCAATATCCATTTCCAAACTAAACTGACATTCTATAACATTGTACATACACTGGGGTTACTGCCAGTAATCAAATAGAGACAATGCAATGCAGTCTGCGAATCCGATCAGTGTGGTCCGCTATACTTAACAAGAGAACACTGTTAAAATAGCCAACTTATTCTGAGAAAGGATGTTCAACAAAAAAAATTAGTTTTTGCACTTTAAAATAAAAAAATTGTCATTATTTTTTTAAAAAATAATCCTATTATATGATGTGGAATTAAACATGAATTATACCTACAACATGGCATGATGACATCTTATAGTCGTACTGTAGGGTACTTCACTTATATGACGACGAATTGTCCACTTCACACTGCAGACAACCGTATTACATTGGTAAACCAGAAGGAAACTGCGTAAAAACCACACTTGCTATTGCCATAGCCACAACATGTGACTTGCTCATATACGTGATGGTGGACAGGCAGACTCGATCCGGTGAATGGTAAATCGAAGCAGGTTCAGTTTAGGAAGCGCACTCGCTACAACTAAGCCACGGCCACGGGCCCCTAAAATATACATGTAGATTGCACAATGAACCAATCCACTGTAGAAAGATTCAACATCAACAAACACACTTCATTTGGAATAAGTGTACAGTGTTTGTTGTATTCATGTATAGCTACATTTATAAACCAAAGGATTCCAAAAAAGCCAAGAATTATCAGTCTGTCCACTATTGAACGAGAATATTATTGTAAATATACTAGTTTTGGTTTGAAAATGTAATTGTCTGCACCAAAGCCCCCCAATCAGCCCCACATAAAACTCTGTCTCTGTTTCCACAGATTAGTTTGGAGACTGCCTGAAATATAGTTTCACTTGTGTAAGGTTAAAACCACACCATCACTTGGTTCAATGACTGAACATAAAAGGTGTAATCAGAGCTGCTGTTCTATTAGCGGAATTATATGAATGGAGACGACATTCCAACCTTTCTAATACGTTTTCTTAACAATAGATAATAGGTTCAAGGATTTTTTTATTAACGAGCAAAACAACCTGAACTAAGCAGAAACCCTCGAATAAAATGATAGGAACTATTTTTTATTTTATTTTTTAAATCAGACCACAGATGACAGAAATTAGTGCTCATTAAAAATGTCATTGTCCATCCGTAAGCATTTTAACCAAAGGGAATTATGAACAAGTAATTATACCCCAACCTCGGATACAGTTAACACATAGGAAAGCTTGTAAATATTCAACCCACAAACCCCTTTAGCAATGGACTGAAACACTAAAATAGTAAGCTAAGCTGATCAGTACATTTCTCTACAAAAGCACATAGCTTAAAAGACATGTTTTAACTGTTTTGTGAATTTAACACTCCAATTCTAGCCATTGTTTTTCTCAAGCATGAGACTTCATGAAGTAATATTTGCCATTCAATTAGCACATTATATAGGAGTCACACCTGATATACAGGTCGAAATATGAATGAAACAGTTATTCAGGCTGAACTGTTATAATATGAACTTTTTCAGCTTAAGTTGGTTTCATCCTGATAACAACTGAACTTAGGATACTCCATTAATCAGATTATTTTCTACAGTTTCCACTGACAACTAATCCTTATCTTTATCTTTAAAGTTTTTTTTACCAAAGATAGAAGTGAAACACTACAAAGTTATTGATACTGAAATCCTCTCAATTCAACATATATATGACATACGAGAAGTGTCTAAACCGGAGACAACTACATGTTAAGAAAATAATGAACAGTAAGCATGGCAAGTTGCGCATAAACATCACTCTTTTTTGGAAGCGAAAATGTTTATATTGTGGATGCATATCATGAACAAAGTTCACAAAAGCGATAAAAAAAAAAATCTTAATGACCAGTCATGTACAGCTGCCAGTGTTCCATAGGTTCATTCTTCTCTCAGACATCACAGATCTGGGGCTGGGATTCAGCACCAACACCGGATTAAATCATTCATAGAGGATAATAGATAGGCCTTCAACATGGTGGGATGGCCTCTAATAGTGGATTCCATTTAGTAAAGCTTCAAACAAGGAACCCTGGTGAACAATGCCAACACTAGACAAACTTTCTTTTGAGAAGAGCAACACACTCTAAATGTGCATTGTGGTTGGGTGTTTGTGAGTCTTTACCACTGACCAGAGAGTGGTTCTACATGTGTATGTGAGATATCAAACACCAACCATATCATTAATATTCTACATAACACTGAATGATTAAAACTAAAAGAATTTTTTGTTTGTTTGATTGGTGTTTAACGTCGTACACCAAGAGTATTTCACTTATATGACGACGGACAGAAACATTATTCACTGAATGTAATTTGATAAACAATGCTCGACAAGAAGTGGTTATCCAGAAAGTGTATAATTATGTTACTCCACTTCTAAATGTGGTTTAAAACTTATAAGGTGTATTTAGGATAACCAGACTGACTATAAAGCATATGGCAGTTACAGGGAGTTAGACTCAGTCTCATATGGCAGGAAAAGACAGGTAATAGAAGGCAATGTGAATGTCCAGTGTTTGCACAAGCTGTACAAAGAGAACACCTTGAATAAACTAGCAGGGTGAGTGTGAGGTGTAGTTGAAGGGTTAATACACAAACATAAGAGGATCTCCACAGCTTAAACCATGGGTCAACTTATACAGTGTGGTCTGCCAGTTGGAAAATTAGATGCTTTATATAGGAGTAGCTTGACCAAATCTTAAACAATCATTTTCCCACCTTTTTCTCATAATGGATGATCACTGTGGTAGTTTTCAAGTAGGTGGCAGATAAAAATATTCCCTTGTTAATTAGTCTTAAAGATAGGAAGTTCTCTTTCAGAACCATATCAACTAAACCTTAATGAATTGCATCAACTACAGGTAATTACTACAGGTAATTATAGACAATAGATGATCAAAAATACAGGTAGAGGTAGCTTTGATAGAGGATCAAAGTCTATTACCAAAGAGGCAAGAAGAAAGACAAGTGGTGTGACACCAGTAATAGTCTAATAAACCCACAAAGAATTACAGTCCAAGGCAAGTTTAAAATCTTTTCTAAAGTTGAAACAAAGCAGCTCTGTTCTGTTCATTTAGTGAAAATTATCCTATTATTAAAGTAAGGACTAGCTGTGGACAGGCCTCTAAACTCTAAATCACCTCAAATTCGTCCATAAAACAACTATTTTGGATGCAATTTAAAAGACTTTGAATTTGTGTTTTTTTGTGAGAGGCAGAAGATGAATTTTCCGTTAGAAAGCATCAACATTTGTCAGAAAACATAAATTTGTTTGATTACATGCTGTAATATTGTCACAGCAATCAAATCAGTTAGGCGTTGTGGTGCCTAACCTGTCATTTTTATAAAGGAAATAATGCATTATTTGTTCACCTATCTAAAGAAACACATAATATTACAAAAACAAAAATAAACCTGATTATCCGGGATACATACAGTAAACTTGAGCTGACTTTAATCATAAGGTTACACAGAAAACCAGAAATGATGTTATAAAGAATTGGGTAAGCAGTCAGTGTGACCAGGCAAGTTTTTTGACTCTTTGATTTTGCTTTGTTTATTAAACAAACAACATAAAAGCCAATAAAAGGACCTAAACTTGGTGATAAAGATTCCGAGTCATGAGATACATCCACAGAGGATTGGCTTAATTGAGCTAGTTGGTAAGCTTGAATTTCCTGGATGTTATGTGGCTAATGAGAGAAGATCAAACACCACAATGATAAACAACTATGTTGGTTTTTCTCTCACAAAGTTCATGCCAAGCTTTAAACAGGGATGTGTAGCGACAAGCAATTAACAAGGCAAACATGGGCTGTTTAAGCTTTGGCAGTTGACTAGAGTCCCCAGGCAGTTTGCTCATTAACTTGGGTAAATAAGTGAGGACCAGGAGAACCTCCCGCCAAAAAGATGACTGGCCAGGGCATGGCGTCAATTTCACAGGCAACCCTAGCCTTACCCACACTCTTTTGTAGTTCACTAAATACTAATTGAAAACCACTGGCCAAACATTCCTGCCAGAGCCACAATAATTACATAGCTAATCTCCCCCATGACCAAATACGCTCCACTACCCCAGAAACAAAGACACCTCAAAATGATAACTATGTGTCGTCAAGAAAACACATACCCAAAGATTAACAACTTTTAGGCTAAACGTGCTATAACTCATCCATATAATTGTCACAGCAAAAAGTGAACAGTGATACTTTAAATATAAAATGCTTACAAAGTAATCAACAATAAAAAAAAAGCTCTTTTTTGCTAATCAATTAAGTAAAAATTAGGAGTAAATTTTACAGAAATTTCAAACATAATAAACCAGGGCCGTAGTGAACAACCAAATGAAGACAGTTATAATCCCAAACTTGGCGGGTGTCTGCACAACATCAAATATAATCTGAAAAGAATGGCCCATGTGATGCACACACAAGTGAGTGAAGCAAACAAGACACATTTCTCAGATGGTACATGTATTTGAGGACCACATACTTTGCTTAGCTCGAGTAAACTATGATTGACAAAAAGTGGTTATCCAGAAATTGTATAATTAGTATAGGTAAATCCTAAAACAGCAATAGAACGTTGTACAGCATCTCAAAGCAAGGGGCTTAGCCAGAAACCAAAAGTGTGATGTCCAAAATGGTAATTTTGCTGCACTTTTCAAATAACTGGGTGTCCACTTTTGACAGTTTTGCTATCTCCTGCATTTTAAAGTTTCTTAAAACAGGGTGTCCAAATGTCTGTCTAAGTCCTTGGCACAAGGCAAAGGTATTAAACTGTGGTTTCTTCCCAATTTGACACTGGTCAACTCAAAAGTTATCTCCAGTTCATCATATACATGAAGCCAGTGTTATTTATACCTGTACAATAGAAGAGACTACTGAGTAACTATGTGATAGAGGACAGGGTACTACTTACAGCTGTTCCTCCACTGTTTCATTCCCATAACTGAGCTCTCGGGGCAGCACCTTCAGACTGATCTCACAGGCCAGTGTGCTGGCTCCAAAGATATCACTGATCAGAATACGAACAAACACTGAAATGAGAGGGGGGAAAAACCTGTGTCAATATTTGGTTAAGGGTGAGATGGCAGAGGAGACAGGCAGAGCTTGTTCAGCCATACACATGTACTTACAGAGCAAGCTTATGGTATACACAGGTAGAGTGTGCCCAACACTTTAATCACATCTCTACTTGTAGCTCCATACAGCAAGCTCGACTCTATAACCCAGCTACATGGGATAGGAGACCTTTAAATCAAATCTCTGTGTTAGAGGACTGAATTCAAACTGCACTCCTTTAGCATAGGTTAGATTTTAGGGATGCTACAAGAGTCTATAGTAAAACAAATGTAGGACAGGTTTTAACATAGTAGAGTATGGTGACAATTACTCCCAAACAATGATGAAGAATTAATGCTTATTATATATTTCGGTTTATTTAAACCATCTACACTTAAACATGCTTACGGTAATCATAATGTTAAAGTGGGCACAGTAATATTACATCTGATCCCTATGAGTGGTCCATTAAGGTGCACCATTGGATTTAGTATAATTTTTTCTTGGTATATCAACAGGTGAGATTAAAGATGAGACTGAGTGCCAGTACTTTAAAAGTAACACGAGAAAGCGGAGAAAAGCCAATAGTGCACCTAGCTCACAGGTGATACAGGTAACTTGTGTGGCCACAGGTAACCACATTATTAAAATATCATTCTTTCCTAAATAGATACTTAATAATCCCAATAAAGAAATGTATACTGATTAATGAATTTATGTTATGTAAGATACTGTTCCCAAAGTACATGCATATCCACATTTGTAAAGCCAGAAAAAAATTCATCGCATCAACAACAAAGTTTGTTTCTTGTTACGTCTTTGATAAAACACATGTGGGATTTATTTATAAAACAGGTGACAAAAAGGCAACTCAACTGTTATAAAATCAATCAGGGAACATACAAGTAGGGAACGGAGAAATATAGAAAAAAAATAATGTAAGGTCGCTGTTTATATATGCAAAACACTGAAAAAAGGTTATGTAATTCCTCTCCCTGATAAATATTTTAAAGAAGTCTTTCATGGTTGGATTTTAACTTCATGACGATGTAATTCCCTTAACATCCAGTCAGGGATTCAACTTATTAAAGTGCCATGGGTTAAAAATATGAAGCAGGAATCTATTGAGGGTGGCCACTAACAGAGAACAAGAGAGACTCTTGTGAATTCTGTCAGTGTCTCCAGAGATAAATGCATCAGTGTAACTAGAAAATCCTCTATAGAGACCTTCACCTTTATAATAAAAGAAAGTGTGACATATTCGCCTACACTCAAAACCTTAAACAAACTAGAGCTTTCAAGGAAACACACAAAATGATTCGAAAATCCATAATTCCTCAAGCTCAGATCAAACTATTTCCTCTTGTCTATTTCTCCTATTAAGAAAAAAGGAAGAGCTGTTTGTCTAAATAAGATGCCTGGTCATGAACCCCCACACAGTTTGGAAATGGGCCAGGTCTTTCAGTCATTGAGATCAGTCCAATTTCCTGTACAGGGGTGAAATCAAGGCTAAACACTTTAGAACTTAATAAATTAGGTTACCTTAGATTATATTTGTCAGGTTGTACCTACTATTCATATTAATAAATCTCATGTAGGGATACTGACCTCAATAAATCTTTTTCTGAAGTTGTTACTATACTTTAAAGTGACCCTATGTTTGCAGCTTGTAAAACACATAGGGAAAGGGTTGAGAAGTTTAAAATATTTAAGTCAAACAATTTGACAATTTTGTCCTGCAGGTCTTTTAGCACTGCATTAAATTCTGGGAAACTTTACAGAACAATCTCAATTTGTATCAGACAATTTCTGTGAATGTAACCTTATAAAAAATTCCCACCCCTGCAGGGCTTAGTAATTTTTGCACATTGAACACTGTCAATAATCAATATACTAGAACTGTTTTTGTCACACACCTAGAAATTAGGTGTAAGAAATTTTTGACCGGCTGGTTAAAAACATATAATGAACATTTGGCATACTTCAAATCTGATACTTTTAGAAGAAAGGCAACTTAGAATCTGTTAGCATTGACTGGAATTCAGCACAGCTGAGTAAACCACAGTGTGGTGCTACAAAGAAAAGTTAAGCTCTTATTGTTAATATCAGTTAAACAGTGTAACCACTTTCCCATAAGCTAAAAGAAGGAAAACTACTAAGGGCGGGCACAGAAGTCCAGTTCAACTACCCTAAATGGGCAGTTAAAGTGACATCATCTTTTTAATAAAGAAAACTACAAAGAGCGAGAATAGAAGTCCAGTTTAAGTATCCTAAATGAGCAGCTAAACTGCAAAATAAACTCAAATTGGGACATCATTTTAATGGATCATTTAAAAAAAAAAACTAAATTCAGAATCGTTTTCTAATGTATAAGTATGATTAAAATAAATAGTTGGGCATTAAAAATTATTTTAAAAAATTGAAGATGACACGAAACAAACAGAATTTAAAAAAAAAAAAAAACCCTCAATATTTGGCTGTCTTTGAACCTCTGCTACTAATACCTTATATAATACATGTATAACTATGATAGACCACAACAAATTCATAAGAGGAGAGACCTATTCAAATAAATAGATGAAATGTTTGAAGACAGCTGTGCAATATTAAGTGACCATAAGGGAGCATTAACATGGACTCCGATGCAGGTCCTGTTTGCCATCATTTCATATTAGGGAGATTATTTTAAGCTTACTGATTGATTTGTGAAGCAGTTGACAAGTTACAAGAGATTATTCAGAGACTTTACCAGGCTATGTTTGCTTACATATCCCCCTTCAATTTAACACTATTGATTTCTGGCCAATAGCAATGTAGACTGGAGAGCTGAACAAACTAGAACAAAGGCCACTCCTTAACCAGCCTTTAATGTGGGCGATAACAGGGAAAACCTGGTCCCACTTTAATGATATATAATTTAACACTGACACATGACCAATTTTTTAAACATCTTTTATAAATCAATAGTCGATTTCTACCTTTAAATTCTTTATAAATAATTTCCACTATAAATAAAGGTACGACACAAATTCAGAACAATAGTTCAAATGTATAAAATACTTTTTTTAGACAGTTGTATAATTGTGTCATGTTGGTCTTAAAACGCAATGTATAATTCTAAGACACTTGTCCTGAAACTGTATAGACATTTCTTTCCCTGGTACCACCTACGGTTTTTAACATCAAAGGTTCTATATCAAAATCCTTAAAGATATTCACCTCCATATTTCCCCAAAAATTGTTTTTAGATTGCATAAGTTGCCATTTTATCATGTTTAAAAAGTAATTATTTTATTTTAAGTGTTACTTTAAAATAACTTATACTTGTAATATTGGTACTAGTTAAAACATTATTTTACTAATTAATTTCAATAAAGCATCAGTTAAAAATTTTAAAAACAAAACCGAAGTCATTAAAAAAGCAATCTCTGTATAAATTGTTGTATATTTTCCAAATAGAGATTAATTCATATTAATCTCCTTTCTACACCTACCACCTAGGTTTCCCAAATTGTTCGGTAGAGTTCATCTAAATTTGTCAACCTGATAATCAAGCTATATTGCTTTATTATTCATAAATTTTATTCACATCAACATTGTAGGGGACCGATTTTAAGGATTTGCCAGATGAGATTACAACAGTAGCCTGTATATACTTCAACATTCTATACGATGGCAAGAATCTTTTAAAACAGTGACGAGTAGGTGAATTCTTGAGAGCTCGTATCATGTCATTGGGTTTGTTTGATTGGTGTTTAACGTCGTACTCAAGGGTATTTCACTTATATGACGACGGACAGACATACAGAACATCACAAACAAATCTGCTTCCCGTTACCCTTTAGCTCTGAAAACACCAGGGCAACAGAAAGCAACTTCTTTTCTCGCCTCTTACGATCGACCGAGGAAGCGGAGCATTCTGCAGGCCCCTGGGATTATGTCATTGGGAGAACAAACTGTAATATGGATTAATAATTCACAAGCACCTGCAATATATTTAACCAGTAAATCAACTCTATATTCAGAGACGTCAAACTTAAATGGAAAATGATAATGGAAAAAGCTGTCAATGTAAATGTCACATTCTACACTTAAGAACGTTTGCTAGGATTTGTCAAAAAAAATTTAAACGAAGCTATGATTTTATTTCAAATAATATTATTTGCCCGGCTAGACAAAATGTCCAAGGATGCAATTCCAGAAGGAGGAACAACTATGTTGCTTTCTCTACATTAATAAAAAAACTATTATAACTGATAGAGATGCTCTCAATCTGCCTGCTTCAATGAACTGAACATGAAATCGCACACGATGGCTGGCTACTAGGATTAACCCCACATTAACGGACAGCTGGCTCTTCCACAAACTTAACACATTGATTTTTCCCAGAGGCACTCTTCTGTAAACCCTATAGTAGGGCTTGAAGGGAAAGCACATCAGGTGCTATAGAGGTTAACTCAAGGTATTAAGGCTAAAGAACATATGAGAAATAAGATACACCCTAATAAAGGAGTACACACTTTTTAGTGAAGAGAAAAAAGATAACCCTAAATAAGGAGTGCACACTTTTTTTGAAGAGAAAGAAGAGACATCCTAATAAATGAGTACATACTTTTTAGTGAAGAGAAAGAAGATACATCCTAATAAAGGAATACACACTTTTTAGTGAAGAGAAAGAAGTTACATCCTAATAAAGGAGTGCACACTTTTTGTGAAGACAAAAGAAGATACATCCTAATAAAGGAGCGCACTTTTTGTGAAAACAAAGAAGATACATCCTAATAAAGGAGTGCACACTTTTTGTGAAGAGAAAGAAGATACATCCTAATAAAGGAGTACACACTTTTTAGTGAAGAGAAAGAAGATACATCCTAATAAAGGAGTACACACTTTTGGTGAAGAGAAACAAGCATCCTAATAAAGGAGTGCACACTTTAAGTGAAGAGAAAGAAGATACACCCTAATAAATGAGTACACACTTTTTGTGAAGAGAAAGAAGATACATCCTAATAAAGGAGTACACACTTTTTGTGAAGAGAAAGAAGATACACCACAATAAAGGAGTACACACTTTTTGTGAAGAGAAAGAAGATACATCCTAATAAAGGAGTGCACACTTTTTAGTGAAGAGAAAGAAGATACACCCTAATAAAGGAGTAAAGACTGCTTTGTTACAGAGTAAAGAAATAGCCCCCTATAAAGGAGAACATAATTATTTGTCCCTGAAAAAGTTTTGGTTTGTTTGATTGAGGGTTTAACGCCACACTTAAGGTTTTTTCACTCACATGACAGCATTCCCTGAGAAAGGAGATACGTCCTTATACAAGTGTAGATTATGTCACAAATGGCTTTCATAGAATGGAGAGATACACTCTAATAAAAGGGTATACAAACTGCTTAGTCACTGAAAAAGGAGACTTATACGGGAGTACACACTAGTTTATCACAAAAAAGATACACCCTAATAAAGCAGTATATACTTATTTGCACTGAGAAAGGAGATACACTCTAATATAAGGATGAACAAACTGTTTAGTTTCAGAGAGAGGAGATACACTCTAATTAAAGGGTGAACAAACTGTTTAGTTTCAGAGAAAGAAGATACACTCTAATAAAAGGGTATACAAACTGTTTAGTTACAGAGAGAGGAGATACACTCTAATAAAAGGGTATACATACTGTTTAGTTACAGAGAGAGGAGATACACTATGATAAAAGGGTATACATACTGTTTAGTTACAGAGAAAGGAGATACACTCTAATAGAAGGGTGAACAAACTGTTTAGTTTCAGAGAAAGGAGATACACTCTAATACATGGGTGAACAAACTGTTTAGTTAC
>JAVFBW010145231.1:0-12622 GCA_034783835.1 Mopalia ciliata | reverse complement strand
CTGCGGCATAACGCCGCAGTGACATCGTTGCGTCACGACGCCGCACTGCTGTGGCGTTCTGCGGCGGCGGCGTTCTGCGACCGCGGCGTTCTGCGGCGTAAAGTGTACATGATATTAGGAAGTGCAGTCAGTCAATTGGTCAGTCAAACAGCAAGGTAGAGGTCACTGATCAAAGGCCAGGGGATTTTACAGAAAGTGTAGATGACATTAGGAAGGACAGTCAGTCAAACAGGGAGGAAGAGGTCACTGATCAAGGGCAGGGGGGTTTTACAGAAAGTGTAGATGACATTAGGAAGGGCAGTCAGTCAATTGGTCAGTCAAACAGCAAGGAAAAGAACACTGATGAAGGGCAGGGGGATTTTACAGAAAGTGTAGATGACATTAGGAAGGACAATCAGTCAATTGGTCAGTCAAACCGCGAGGAAGAGGTAACTGATCAAGGGCAGGGGGATTTTACAGAAAGTGTAGATGACATTAGGAAGGACAATCCGTCAATTGGTCAGTCAAACCGCGAGGAAGAGGTAACTGATCAACGGCCGGGGGATTTTACAGAAAGTGTAGATGACATTAGGAAGGACAATCCGTCAATTGGTCAGTCAAACAGCAAGGAAAAGAACACTGATCAAGGGCAGGGGGATTTTACAGAAAGTGTGCATGGCATTTATAAGAAGAGCAGTCAGTCAGATCGAGGGTGGGTGGATTTAAGAGAATGTATAAAGGACAGTAATGACAGCAGTGAATCAGTTGTTTTTCCAGCTTTGATGATGAATCCTGCCCCACTGCTGAATAAAAATGTAACAGTGACTGAAAACGCTGAAGAGGATAAGAATATAAACACACTGTCCCATGAAAACAATGAAGCGGAAGAGAAGAACGAGATGCATTATCAAGATATAACATCCATGGAGGTGCGCTTTAGTATGATCACTTCAGACACCAAAAACACAGAGATATACATGCCAGCCCTGCTATCTGGTGGAGTAGGCAGGAAACACAAGGTGTGGAATAAGAAACATGCCTGTCTTTTTTGTAAAGAGCTGCAGTCCAGCATAAGCAAGCACCTGAGAACCCACAGAACAACCACAGAGGTAAAGGCAATACTTGATATGGAGGAGAACAAAACCCTTAACAAAAATGATGTGAAAAAAGATGTAGCATTACAGTTACAGTTACTTAAAAATAAAGGTGATCATGCACACAACCTCAAAGTTCTGGCGGAAGATAAAGGGCACTTGATTGTTTCTCGTAGGCAAGACAAAGGGCAATTTGATATAGAAGGATACTCTCCCTGTCCAAAATGTTTTTTTTGTGGCTGAAAGAATCCCATCTCTACAAACATAAAGCATATCGGTGCCCATTTAGATCTAGTGACAGTAAACCATCAACAGGAATACTCATAACACAAAGTAGGATTTTGAAAGGGTCTTTGTCTGGCTCCTCTGCTGTGGTCCAGGAGGTATTTCCCTCAATGACAAGAGATACCTACAGCAGAACTGCTCTAACAGATGTTCTTATCACTGCTCTTGGCATGCCGAAATGTTTTGCGAAGAAAAAATTATGCTAGTGATCATATGCGGAGGGCAGCATGGGTTCTTAATTTTTGCAGGGTGTTGGCTTCTGGCGTCAGTTTCATGGATTTTATTAAGACTTCATTTTTCGATGTTGTGGTTTTGTCTTCTGTCAAAGCAGCTGGAAGCATTGATGCAGTTAGTATAAATGATGACATGAAACATCCCTCTGTATCAATAAAGTTCGGCCACGATTTGAGGAAAATGGCCGGAATAAAAGAAATTATAGCAATCAAGCAAAGTGATGAAAATATGAGAAAAGAAGCAGAGGACTTCATCAAACTACTAAATTGAGAGTGGACGACTAGAGTATCAGTCACTGCACACAGAATATCAGAGGAACGCAAATATGGTAAAAAAAATTGAACTACCATCCGCACAGGATCTGAAAAAGATGTCCGACTTCCTGCAAGAAGAACTGGGTAGTCTGAAGAGAAGACATGAAACAGAGGTGTCCTGGGCACTGTATCAGAGAACTGTAGTTCTTGTTCAAGTGCTTCTTGCAACTTACAACAAACGCAGATCAGGAGAGTTAGAGGCAATGAGGTTAGTACATCTTTATTTTTAAGTGGCCATCAACAGTTAGTGGCAATCAAATTTATTATCATGGCTTAAAGCTAATAAAACTTTCTTTTTGCTGTTTTGCTATATGGAAGTAAAGCTCAATTACATTTTATAGTGGTCATGAAAACCACGTTTTATTACATTGATTGTTTGGGGTTTAATGCCCTACTCAGAAGTATCTCAGGTGTTATACATGTGGGCAGTGTTTCCAATGAAACCATGCGATGGCATCCATAATGTGACACTATTCTACTATACTGAAGAAGTTATATTTCCCTAGTTCTAAGAGCAGTAATGCATTGTATGGTCAGAATATTTAACTGATCTAAAGGTCTTTTTTCAAATTAATTAATACATGGTGAAAGAGCAGCAATAATCCATCCAATGAGTAAAACTGTTAAATGTGATTTGACACACTGGCAGTAACTGTCATAATAATTATTTTCAGTAAATTGAATTTTCAGTTTCCATGTGAAGCACTCTAGGTACAAAATCAATCATAAATCTGATGTATGAGCTTCTGTTTATTTGCATGTGGTTTTAGAATGGATTCGTTCCAGAGAAGACACACAGCGAATGATGTCATACAGGATGATATTTTGAAGTATCTGACTGCATTAGAGAGACATCTACATGATACTCATGAACTGGTAACTGTCAGGGGCAAACGCGGAACACCAGTGCCGGTTCTTCTACCCCTTGATACAAAGGGATCAATAGACTACATAACTCGTGAAGATGTCCGAGAGCTATCATTAAAGCCGGAGAACAAGGAGTTTATATTTGCAAACAGCGGTATGTTCAGCATATTTTACCATATTGTTTATACCCACTGTACATGCATCTTTAAGTGAGAGCCTGCAGTCTTGTCAGAAGGCCCTTGCATAGACTTGTCATATAGTCAGCTGACTTCATGGCTGTAGAGGACTATACAATCGTATTCTCGCCAGAGTTTCTATAGTGGACGAGACTAAAACAACTCTCGTACGCCTTGCCAGGCCATCGCGCATTGATTTCCGCCAATTTTGGGGGCGACCTATCAGGCACAGATCAGTAAATAAAAGAAGTGCAAAGCAAGATGGCCCTGGTGTATCTTAGAGTCAATGTCTCGACATAGGAAGTAGAATTGATTATATTTTAGACTGGAGGACTATACTCAAAATACATTCATATGTATTGTGAATATCTGAAACTATGTGAAATTCTGTCTACTGAAAAAACCTCCAGTTAACCATGTGTGTTACATGTACGTTACATGATCATTCATGAACTATTTGTATTAGCAACCAAATGTGATTTTTTTTTTAAACAGTTAATTTTAAGTTTGTTGTGCAGGCAAAGGAGTATTCCAAGTGTGTGATTCGATGAGAGAGTTGAGACAAGAAGCCGGCATCAAAGCAGACTTAGAGAAGCCAGACTTGCTCCACTGTACCCTACTCAGAAAGTACATGGCAACTGCTACACCGGTCAGTAGAGTTGCATATCATAACACAAACTATAATTAATGGTGGATGCAGCAGAAAAGATACATGTCAGTGTGGCTTTTGTTCTGTCATAAACTTAGATCGCGATCAAAGAAAAACATTTCACCAGATTTATAATGCATTATCGGATTACAATGGTTTTGTAGGGAGACACAGTGGCTACTTCCTGTTGTCACCCAAATTGTGTTCAAATCTGTAGATGTAAATAGCTACATATATTTGCATAATGCATATATTATCAAATTAAAATCACTACTATGTGATCACTTTTTAAACTGTTGCAGATGCTGTCAGTTGACGAAAAGGAGATGTCTTGGATTGTGAAACACCTGGGCCACTCGGTAAGGGTCCATGAAGAATACTACCGCTTGATGTCCTCCACTATAGAGAGAGCAAAAATAGCAAAACTTCTTGTATTAGCAGATCAAGGAATGATGGGAAAATACCAGGGACAATCCCTTCATGAAATACACTTTGACGGTAAGGAATACTGGAAAAACGAGAGCAAGTGTAGCAGCAGTGGTAATTGGTTTCACACACAATTGTCTTTTTTAGCTTGGTCAAGATTTTACAGCACATAAATCGTAGCGCTGATCATGGTCTTTAGCACCATAGCCGTAGCCAAATATGGGAAAAGTATCGAGTGAAATGCCTAGATGAAACTAGTTACGCTCCAGTAAAACAGATAGCAAAAAAAAAAAAATTTGCATTTCCTTATCAGGGCTCCAGTGGATTGGCAGAAATGCACACCACAAAATCCTAGCATTTGTTGATTCTGAGATTAAATTTATATTTTAATAAATGTATCACGGTTGGTATATTCGTTCTCTTTGGACGGTTCTAGTTTAACCATGTTAAAGAGACACTACCGTCCAAAATCACTTAACAACAAATCCAGATTGATAGGATTTTACATGATATTGTTTTCATGGAATAGTTTTGTACGACCAAAGATAAAATTCAACTAGTACTAATGGAATCCCATTTTTCGTCACAAACTTAAATATGCTGGAAGCGTATGTAAATGTAATACTTTTAGTTACTTCTAAACTTCTGCTTTGCCTAGAAAGTTAGGGGTGGAATTAAAGAAAAGATTCTAATTTCTAAGTTCATTGACTTATTTTAATATAGTTTAATTTTATTTTTTAATTGATTCTTAGAGTTTAGCAATAGACTAAAGCAACTGTTTTTAAACTTTCAGAGATAAGCCTATCAGATACTGCTGATCAGCCAGTCAGTAAGTTTTCATTTTCCTTTCATTTTTGCCTACAAGACGCCTCATTAGTTACCTAATGTATATTTTGTTTGCAATTCTGACCCTTTAACCAGATTTAGTGGGTGGTAGGTGCGAGCTTCCTGATGCTCTCCATAAAGGGTCATCAAGAAGCTGATTTGTTATAACTGTCCTGTTTTTGATGTTGCGGTTGACTTAATGTGGTTTCCCCCACTGGCGCACCTTCATACAGTTGAAATAACCCTGCGCATGGTTTTAGGCCTCAGCCAATCAATCTACCCGATATGTGTATTCTACCTCAAACAATCCTCACAGTGTAGTTAGAACAGGGCTGTGGTCTGCCTTCATTGTTCTTCATTCATTGTCCTGCATGTCTTCAAGCCTCCAGTCGACCTGCTTAGGAACAAGACCCATAAGGTGATTACCCCTATATCTGGGGTGGTTTTGATTAGCTTTCCTCTAAAAATTTTACCATATTTAGTAATGTAAATGTGGAGATATCCATCATACATGTACAAGTGAAATACCCTTGAATAGGACGTTAAACGCTTATCAAACAGTAGCCCTCTTTCATCGAAATTGCTTCTCATGACCATTTTAAGGTAAACTTACAGGTACAGGTTCATAATTATTTATGTACCCTCAAAATGTATGGGAATTTGAGGAAAATTTTATTTTAAAAGGTCAAATTCGCACTGGCATGTTGTTGTGTCTCCCATAAAATTTTAGATGTGACAGGATCCTGAAAAAGGAACAAATTACTAATACTGCTCTGTGAACATTATATCCTCACTATGTTTTTTTTTAATCAGTTGATGGAAAGCTGTTGAATGAAATCCCAGAAGAGGATTAAATCCAGGAAACCACACTAGGTAAACTATTTGACACTACATGCATCTGTTTATCAAAGTATATTAAACCTTATTTGAAACCATTGATTTCAAATTCATGGGCAGTTTTGAGTAGTTTGTACAACAAGGATTAAATTCAACTGGTATTACTAGTGTCCCCCTTTAAGTCACTATTTTCAAAATGCTGGAAGCATACTTAAATTTAATAGGCTACTTCTACTTCTAAACTTCTACTTAGCCTAGAAAGTTGAGGATGGAGTTAAGGAAAGTTTCTGCTTTTTGAGAAAAGTAAGTATAACTTTCGTAATTCTATAATGATAAGCAAAATGCATTTTTGGGTGGCTAGTATCTCTTTAATGACAACACCAGGAGCATTATGTTTTGATGACTTCCCTTGTGTGTAAATTGATCAATGATGTTTTTCAACAACAATTTCCATTGAATTCTGGTAGCCATATTAAATTAAAATCTAAAATGAGGATTTTATAATATTGCATGATTCTGTTTGTGTATTTAACTATGCTTATATGATTTTGCAGCCCCTATTAAAAGTAAAACAGAGATGTCTGACTCTTCAGGTATGTATTACTTAATTACAAACAAACAAACCCAATCCAACAGGACATTTTACCTAGTAAATCGTGCCACCATTGGATTAAGTAACTGCTAAATTTCGGCATTATACTGTAGTCATTAAATCCATTAGTTTGTCGAGCTGAATGCCAAGTCCTACTTCAAATTTGTACAACTTTGGCATAAAGACCGTATGCTAGTGTTAATGCTTTATTTGAGATTGTCCTGCAGTTTGATACAAAGCATTTAAAATACAGGAGTGTTACTGGAACGCAGGTGAAAGGAAAATCTAAAAGTATAATATGCCCCAACATCACTCCTGTAACCCTTTTCTGTCAACATAAACAAATATATCTTCCAAAATTATAAAGGCCGTGGCTAAGTGGTACTGTGTGCGCTTACTAAACCTACTACGATGTACCGTCAATCTGTTTACTCTCGGGTATGAAGGTAATGTGGCTCCAGCAATCACCAGGGAGATTTTTGCAAGGTTTCATCCAGGTTTTCCAACGTAAATAGGCAAGGAGCAATGTGAAGTGGACAATGTGTCATCGTATTAGTGAAATACCCTTGAGTAAGACGTTTAACACCAATCAAACCAAAATTATATAAGAGTTTTAATGTGAAAATGTGTGAATTGACAAATGAGTGGAAATTTGGCTTCAATAGCTTCCCATACACAACAATGTTCTATCATCATTTGCCTTGCTGTCCAAATCATGACATCACAGTATATTTAGAGGTTTGATTTTTGATGTGTCTTTTCCTTTGAAAGTGTCATCAAACCCTTAACATTCCTGGTTTGCCATTTTTGTCATCTTCATTCTCCATTTTAATTCTGTGAGAGGACATTAGAGACACCTCCTTGGCTAAACCTGGGGTATCCAGGGAGTTGAATTGAACCTTTACCTTACAACTTGCACCTCCATTTCAGAGAGTGAAAATGAGGAAAGTAGCTCAACTTCAGAAGATGAGAAGGAATACACCAGAAAAAAAAAGTGGTTAGTATTTCTGCTTTTATAGAAGTACATCATGACAGCCATAATGTAATTTATAAAGTTTTTGTTGACAAGCATGTGAGGTTGGTTTAGATTATCACAGAATTGTAATACAGAATTTGAAAGGTGTTAATAGGTACCATACTGAAACCAACAGCCTTGTGGATACATTTCACTTCAGTAGACTCACTTGAAACAGTCTTTATAAAGTATGCCCAAAAATGAACCCAATGATTTGAGCCTGTTTTTGAAGAATATAGTGAAGTGAATTCCCCTTACCCACTCTGAAGTTACCACCCCTATTAGGTAAATGGTATGGCAGGGAAAAGGTGGCCAATAGCCAAAGGTGGGTTGGTTGAATGTCCTCTTAAATAGTTTACTAGGTTAATTCAGAAATGTACAAAATCTGTATATCTTCAAGTTAGATTAGACTATGATTTTCATTTGTCATTTTGTTTAACTTATTTCCTGTTTGACAAAAACATTTCTTCTTACTTTCAGCTGGTAGAATTCCTTGGACTAAACCTGAAACTGCGGAAGTACACAAATATTTTGCTGACGAAATCCGCAACAAGGAGGCACCCGGAAAAGTGGCTTCTATTGCATTTCAAGAGTATTCGAAATCTAGTTCCAATAGGAAACGTCGGTGGGAAGACATAAAGAATAAGATAAATGCTGCTGTTCAGAGAGTAAAGCGCCAAAAATGTACTTTAAAAGATAAGGACTGTTTTGAAGGACTGTTCTTCAATCTTACTGGACTTCCATTTGTGATGTGTTCTCATAACTTGTGAACTGTACTCTACCCCGAATGATCAAAGCATTCTCTGAACCTTATGTTTTAACAGTTTTACTCGAACTTGTTTAGAAGGACTGTTCTTCAATCTTAGTGGACTTCCATTTCTGATGTGCTCAGATAGCTTACGAACTGTACTCAATCCTGAATGAGCAAAGCATTCTCGGGTTTGTATTTGATTGTGTGACTGAAACTATATAATGAACAAACATTTTTTCACAACATGGCCATATCTAAGGGTTCATAAACACATATTCAAACTTTGTATTCTGCCATACTATGCATATATTAGAAGTAGTTAATGTAGATTAATGGCAAGGACTTGTGACTTTCTTTTAAGGGTGATCAGCCCCTTTGATGTTTTACCTAGTAAATTATGCCACCATTGGATTGAGTAACTGTTAAATTTCGGCATTTAGTTCATTAAATCCATTAGTTTGCCGTGCTGTATGCCAAGTTCTACTTCAAATTTGTACAATTTTGGCATAAAGACTGTATGCTAGTGTTAATGCTTTATTTGAAATTGTCCTGCAGTTTGATACAAAGCATTTAAAATACAGGAGTGTTACTGGAACGCAGGTGAAAGGAAAATCTAAAAGTATAATATGCCCCAACATCACTCCTGTAACCCTTTTCTGTCAACATAAACAAATATATCTACCAAAATTATAAAGGCCCGTGGCTAAGTGGTACTGTGTGCGCTTACTAAACCTACTACGATGTACCGTCAACCTGTTTACTCTCGGGTATGAATGTAATGTGGCTCCGGCAATCACCAGGGAGGTTTTTGCAAGGTTTCATCCTGGTTTTCCAATGTAAATAGGCAAGGAGCAATGTGAAGTGGACAATGTGTCATCGTATTAGTGAAATACTCTTGAGTACGACGTTTAACACCAATCAAACCAAAATTATAAAAGAGTTTTAATGTGAAAATGTGTGAATTGACAAATGAGTGGAAATTTGGCTTCAGTAGCTTCCCATACACAGCAATGTTCTATCATCGTTTGCCTTGCTGTAAAATCATGACATCACAGTATATTTAGAGGTTCGATTTTTGATGTGTCTTTTCGTTTGAAAGTGTCATTAAACCCTTAACATTCATGGTTTGCCATTTTTGTCATCTTCATTCTCCATTTTAATTCTGTGAGAGGACATTAGAGATACCTCCTTGGCTAAACCTGGGGTATCCAGGGAGTTGAATTGAACCTTTACCTTACAACTTGCACCTCCATTTGAGAGAGTGAAAATGAGGAGAGTAGCTCAACTTCAGAAGATGAGAAGGAATACATGAGACAAAAAAGTGGTTAGTATTTCTGCTTTTATAGAAGTACATCATGACAGCCATAATGTTATTTATAAAGTTTTTGTTGACAAGTATGTGAGGTTGGTTAAGATTATCACAGAATTGTAATACAGAATTTGAAAGGTGTTAATAGGTACCATACTGAAACCAACATCCTTGTGGATACATTTCACTTCAGTAGACTCACTTGAAACAGTCTTTATAAAGTACGCCCAAAAATGAAACCAATGATTTGAGCGCACAGTTTGTTCAGAATACAGTGAAGTGAATTTCCCTTACCCACACTGAAGTTACCCCCCCCCCCCCACCTATTAATCAATGAGATTGTGCATCATATATTTTTCTAAAGCCAAGCATACACTGCAAGATACAATTACTTCAACTATATTCTTCATATGAGACGACACGAATCTAGTTATATATGCGTGTATCATCGGTCACTTTTGCACGCGACGACTATATCAGTTATCTTGTTTGTTTGTTTGTACCCATACAAAACCAGATTATGAGAAAAACCAAAATTATAAAACACATTATTGTGTAGGTAATTTCTCGACAAAAAATGCACTAATTTAAGACCCTATATCCGTGTTTCCCGCAAAGAAATATTTGCTGCCTTTAAGCAAATGAACATTTTATGGTCATTATGCCATGCGCTGCCTTTGTAGCTTAGACAGTTAGGGCACTGGCCCTGCTAGCAAGACACCCAAGTTCTAATCCGGGTGGAGGCAAGCAAATTTACACTCACTACAGTAACAATACTAATATGTATGATTGTCCGCTTGTTTTATGTTTAACGCATAAAAGGTATAATTTTGACTACTCTGTTATAATGTGTTTATTTAAATGGTCTGCATATAAGTTTGATGTAATAATAACGATTGTAAATAAGACATTGAATTGAAGAATAAAGAATAAAATTTGATATAAAAATTCATTTGTTTTCAGCTTCTTTAAAATGATGTAAGTTTTGTATCGTGAATTTCGTTATAAAATGTATGGCTTATGCTTATGATTATTAAAAAAACAGGTCCTAAGTATTTAATCTATATCAAAAAGAGGTATATCTCCAATTAGATAACAATAAAAGTCATGATTAAAAGCACCGATAATACATAGCAAAAGTTACTATTTGTATAGACGGTCGTGTATGTCGTATTTTTGCGCGCCTTTACTCCCAGAGAATATATTGAGATGTTGCTTTGGTGTCTTATTTATTTTAGTATCAAATCCAAGTAAAAGTCTAATAGTGACATGCAGTTTCGACGTTTTTCTTTTAATCAAGGAGAACCCCAGGGTACTTTATCTTTATGTTGTATATTTAATATATTGAACGAAAATTCGGTACAACGGTACAAAATAAGAGATTCATAAATATCATATTAAAAAAAGATTTTAAGCAAATTTCAATTGGAGGTCACAAAGAATATTGATATTGCTTTTGTGGGTTTTTTTTGTGTTTTTTTTGCAGATAGGTCTATACTGTTTGTAGCCAAGTTGTTGACGGAAAAATGAAATGTTCTAATGAGCTTAGTATTATAAGCACTGATTGCTACAAGAATGACTGTTTTGCCGATTCTCAAGACAATGTCATGGTGATATACACCCTCTTCTCTAGCCAAGTGTTTAATTCAGAGCTACTTTGTGTTGTAATACTCGGAATAAAACTCTTGGCTAGAGAAGATGGGTATACATATGAACTCCATATTTGGAACTATATGTTGAGAAGGACTGTACAATAAGAAGAACTGAACACAAACTAGCTGGACATAAAAGGTTAGATTAATTCTATGGACTTCGAGATGATAATAATGGATTTTACGGATTTCCACAGGATTATGGATTCGCGCTTGGGCCAATTGATGGTTTGGTGAATTGCAATTTTGAAACTGTTTCTCAATCTGTTTTAATGTTCAGGATTATCTGTTATTCAATAAGATGAATTAACAAATATTTAAGTAAATGTAATATTGATTAATAAACTAAAGTATAAACATGAGATTAATGATAATTAGCGAAATTAAGGGAATATTTTGCAACAGAATTGTACATCAAAATTCGTGTCTTTTCATTGCTTTATTCTTCTTGGTCAAGGGTTTTCAATTTTCAAATCCTTATTATTTTTTTTAATCGCAGAATTGACAATAATGCTGTGCTATAATGTTTTTTTATTGAAATTTTTACATTGAGTGACCAATGAAAGAGCAGGCGATTGTTGGAGTTTAAGTAACGCCTATGTAACATAGATAACTAATCAGAATTTACCATTTAGGTTTAGTTTCATTTTGAGCGGGGCGATTGAAACAATGCCTCGAAATAAGACTCTACTTTTTACACAGGTTATTATGTGCTAATTAGGTTTAATTTTTTAGCTCCATTTTTTTCACCTGAAATTTCAACCCTGAGCCCCGAAAGGTTGAAATTTTGCAGCCATGTCAAAACACCATCAAACTGGCCCTAACCCTGGATAATTTATAATGACGTGAATACACAGACTAGTGTCGCTTTCACAAACTGTTGTTTTGCAAAAAATGGTTTAAGATAAAGTTTTGGGCATGTTAAACTACATGTACGATAACCCACTGCCAGCCTTATTGGTTATTAGAACGCCTCGGTCTTCGCTGATTGAATCGTTAAGCGATGCTCTGATTGGTCAAATCTCAACATTTCCGTTGGTCAACCCCTCAATCAAAAGACTGTGCTCATCTCGATCCTCTTTTTTTTTGACTGGAAATGAGCGTGAAATAGCCATACGATACCTACCATCAATACCACCTACACCCTAATTCCCGCTGACAGCGTCATTACCACCAGCAGCAGCACCCCACCACATATCGACGCGGCAGGTCAAGCCAGGTCACCCTCACTCCCACAGCAGCGCCGTAAATGACATCGTCACCACTGACCATGACACATCACCACTGACCACCCAAATCAGATCGTGTGGTATTACGGAAAATGGCAACTGCTCTACGACACGATTCCCACTCTAGCATTTGATTAAAGTTTAACAGATCTAAGGATGTTTAACCCAAGTGTCAAGAAGTCATGGTCGTAAATGATTTCATGGCCGAGTTAGATGACCGTGTGACCGCCCTCTTTATCATGGGAAGTCGTCATCTAACGTGAGTGTCATGTATGATAGCACATACAGAGGAAAAAATCAGTCTCTCAAATCAACCACAGCGTGTATCCCCGTCCAAACGTTCTTTGTGCGTGAGGGGGGGGGGGGGGGGGGGGGGGGTTTTAAAAAA
>JAVFBW010145209.1:0-12625 GCA_034783835.1 Mopalia ciliata | reverse complement strand
TGGCTGTGTGGGACACAGGAACCGTGTCCCGCACAACTGGCTGTGTGGGACACAGGAACCGTGTCCCGCACAACTGGCTGTGTGGGACACAGGAACCGTGTCCCGCACAACTGGAACCACTATATCCATGCGAAAATGTCTAAATTGCAACAAGGACGAAGACCCTGTCTTTCGCTTTTCTGTCGAACGTGCCCTCTAGCTGATTAAGCCCCAAAGTGGATAATCGATAGAAAGAATAAACAGCTTGGATTATCCAGGTACGGGCGGGAGCTTCCTGTTGCGCTGGTGCTTAGTGGCAACACGATCCCGAGACGCTTTGCAATGTTTCTGACCAATTAAAGCAGATTGGCCGTTATTGCATAATTTTACAATATTCATGCCTGTATGTGTTGTGAACCCGATAAATAGAGAAGACATTTGCGGATTAAATTTTAATATTGTTTTCATTGCATAATTTTACAATGTTCATGGCAGTATATTTTTTCAACAGGATAATTTTGTAACAACTTCACGAATTAGGTTGAAACTAGCCTCCTCCCATTAAGACCACGGATATGATTGAATTTCACCGAATTCTGTAAAACAAAATGGCCGCTGTTGCATTATTTAACAATATCCATGTATGTTTATGTTGTGAACAAAATAACTCAGTAACAAATTATTGGATAAACCTTAATCTTGAAATATATCCTGCTGATATCAAGACGACGGGTGAACTTACATTTCACTAAATTCATAAAAAAAAAAAATGACCGCCATTTCCTAAATCTACAATATCCTCTCCTATGTTTATTAACATTGTACCTTGAAAACAAATTCACCGATGAACATCGAATTAGGTTTCTTCAAACTCTTCTTAAAATCAGCAAATTACCCAAAACAATATGACTGCCATTGCATAATTTTGCAATACTGACGCCTATGTGATGTAAACATCATAAAAGGATAACTAATTCACCAATTATCTTGAAACGTGTAGGAGCTTTCTGTGGCACCCTAAACTTAAGATGATCATTTGATATTCATATCGCCATATTCTATAAACAAAATGGTCAACATTGTATGGTTTAGCAAATATTTACGTCTATATGTGTCATGAACAGGAATTCGCGGACTTTTTTCAAACTTGTAAAAATGTTTCATATGGTTAAGAAAGACATGGGATTGCATTTCACCGCGAACCAAGTCCGCAACCCAATATGGCCATCACTCAAATCGAGATATTAACTTCAAACTCCCTCTTACTCTGTAAATACCATAGATGCGGTTGTATTTGAGGAAGCTGCAGTAAACATTTGACTCACATTGCCCATTGCACTAATATGGGGATAGATACCATAACTTTTTCTCTTTTGATCTTTAAAGGAAAAATAATGACCTTAAGCATGAGTTGAAACAGGTTATTTACCTGAAATTATGAGCATATTTTTAATGTTTTTTTTAACTTTATCGATTAAGTACTTGGAATTAATCACGTCGTGTGATTTTCCTACATTGTCTTTGTTACCAGTGGCGCCTAGGCTGGTTTCCTCCAACCATTTGGACATTCACACCATTAAATGAGGGAAATAATCCTAAGTACGGCGTAAAACCCCAATCAAACAATCAAATGCTGCTAACTCGATAATGTCTTGATAAAAAAATAAAAAAAAAAAATACCCGGTATCGACATAGTGGTGAGAAATTATTTGTTCAAACTCTACATTAGCCTGCCTCTATTAAACATTCCAAAAAATTCCAATAATTTCGTAAAGAAATGAAGTAGCTAAAATGGCTGAAAAGTTTGAACACATCAAACGAAGATTCTCAGCTTTTGTTTCATAGTTAATTAACAAATAACAAAATCTCTCTCCAACGAATAAACCAAGCTATTAAGAATTCAGCTTTCTTCGTTTGAACATATTCCAGTTTAGAAAAACGTTGAAACCCTTCCGTAATCGAACCCAGCACCCTCAAAGTGAGGCACCAAATAAGCAGGAGTAAGTGCCGGCCATCTAAAGGAGGCAGCCAAAAGGCCTTCTACTACAGTTAACTTGTCTGAAATCTCGTTCCTCTCTGATAAAAGGTGACATAGATCCCAAAGCGAAGACATCGGGAACCAATTTTTGTTAAAAAATGAAAACTATTTTAATAAGTACTTATTGTGCACATATTCTAGACCAAGAAAGTTCACAGGTCGATACTACTGCGATAGCCGATACCACTAGCTCACTGGTTTTAATACATACAATGGGCTTTATGTATATACGTTTAATTGCTACTTTTATTACCACAATTACTTGTCACGCTTATAACATTAACTGTATACTAAAATTGGGATAGATCAAGCCAAATTGGGTTTTAATCCCGCCTCACAAGTTATACAAAACTGTAAACCTGGTATCTAATGATAATTAGTGAATAAATATTCAATATTAAAAAAAAAAAAAAGGCTTTTATTTAAATATAAGTTTATTGTCAAATTCACATGACAAACAGAAGCACAGTAAGCCAGGCTTATTGCATTTAGTATAATACAGTATTACAAGAAGTATAAGTATAACTAGAAGTATGTAACTGCCGTCTAGTAATGTCCCCAGCATTGTAGATCGCCAACAAACGGTGACGTTCGTTGTTACGAACTCTGGGTAATTTCGGCCCTGATCAGTCACTGCATATATCGATGGTTTTCGTTAGGACCGCTGGCTAAATATGTGTCGATTTAGTTGCCGTTCATGGTCATTGTAACAGCCACATATTGCACTGGGTAAATGTGTTTCGTTTAGGAAGCAATATTATGACCAAGGAAAGGCAGATATTTCCCATAATTGATCATTTTCAAAGTTGCGTTCTTCTTAATTGTCTTGTGTGTTAAGTCACATGACACGTTGTAACCGGGGACTCGGTCCCCATTGGTGGTTAGTTTGTCTATATGGCAGATGCAAACTTCTAGTTAATAGACTTCTGGTATTACTCATTAGACATCAAAACTGGGAGTTTACCAAACAGCTATAAGAACGGAAACGAATTTGTTAGAATATTATGTTTATTTGTTTCCATTGTACTCAATAATTTAAGAAACGTTATGAATGCAGACAGGAAATGTATATAGGTCAAATTCTCTGCTGTAACAAAAAGAACTGTTCATTAGTAGAGTTGACATCAGGTGGTGTTATTGTATAGGTTGTCGTCTGCTCACTGCTGCTGTGTTGCAACAGGCGTTCGTCTCTTTGCTTTGTCTAAAAAAAGAGAAACAGATTTTTTTTTCAGATTTTTCGATATGGATAAAATTTGTTTGCGAACTTAAATGTCTAGTCTCAAGCCCTTGTAAATGTATTTTGTATTAAAACACTATAAAGACTTCTTGGTCTGTGCAAACACACATAAAAGTGTATCAAAAAATCCCTACATATTTTACAAAAAATACTTTTTTCTAGGATAAATTTTAAAACCTGCAATACATTTGAAATATCTACGGAGAACGGTTCTCGAGAGTTGAGAAAGCTCCTAAGTGAATTCTTTCAAAATGTGACTTTATTTTCTTAATGTTGAAGACGCCATTCTTCACGATCTTCAAAGTATGGTAAGTACTGAATATAGGCTACCAATTTTCACATAACGAAAACTATAAGGTGTTTCGTACAAAGATTTCTCTTAAACATATTGCATCTGACAATACGTTGATCATTGAGAATGCTAACCACTGTGCTTAATTGATGCTTACGCCTGCAACTGTTATCTTTAAACAATAAGATTTAATATCAATTTACTTTTTATATCATTACATTCACCTTTTTAGAAACAGAAACATCTTATGAAAGAATAAAATAATGGAAAACCGGGACAGGCTTAAACACGAATACTATATTATTTTCCTTAACAGCACTGCTTTTACGCTATGAATTTACAATATGTCAAAATGAAGTCCAACTTAAAATTTGATATCACTGATGGTGGATTATTATGTAATTATAGGACGGCTGCTTCACACTTCATGTTATTCTGTATTTTTTAATGTAAAGTTTACACTTTTGTTATACCAAATGTATTCGTTCCACAGACGTCTTCGAAAGATAAACGTTAGCTAAGGGGCATAACTTTGACGGGCAAACGATTAATTGTCAATGTCCCACGCTCCAGCGTGAAACAATACTGTTTTCACGAACTCCACAGAAATCATGCAATGCCATCTTTTGTTGTGAGTCACGTAGAATGTTTGTGACCAATCAGAACAAACAGAACAGAATCAGCATACGGTATAACAATATGATTTGTCAGGTCTCGCTATATTCTAATACATTATCCGCCGCAAACGAGATAGCTATTTGCCTGAGCCAAGTTGCCGTCATTCCCCTAGTCACGTGATATCTAATACAAAAACTCCATTCACGATGTCATTTATAGCCGCCATATTGATGCCACGTGATATGAAAACCTGTTCATAATGGTCAGTTACTTTTTCTAGCTCGGCCGGTAGCTTACGGTCATCGCACACAATGCTTTTTTGGCCTCTCTGGCGGAAAATATCAAACACAACAAATATTTTCCTCGCGTCATATCGAAAAAGACACCTCACTCAAATTTCAGCGCACACAGTAGAAACGGCTGTGTTTTGTTTCGATTGGCCGAACATGTGTATGTTTTTGTCGACCAATCAAAATGTCGTAAATAAGGGGAATCCCATAAAGCCGTAGACTAAATCACACTCGAAGAATGCACCAAAGTAAAGTACTTCGTGACGCAATGAGATGTTTTATAGTTGACCCGACCCATTCAATGTGCGTTACCTAGGGGTATTTTATGTTGGGCTTGAGTTCTGTTACTTTACATCCCCTCGTCCACCTTGCACATCTCGTATCCATCCGGGCAATCACACGCCATGTTGCGGTTGTCACAACACACCCTGGCTTCGAGCTGCATTAACGCACACTCAACGTTAGATGTCTTCACCATGATGATTTTCATCTCCGTGTCTGAAATCTCCACCTGAAATCAAGAAGATATTTTCACACGATTCTGTCAGGATTTCCAAAAGTAAAAATGTTCCAGTAAACTGTTAGCTGTCGTTAAGCTCATAATTTAATAATTGTAATATGTATTTCTACCACATGCCATCCCGTGACACAGATCAACAAACACTAGTATATGTATGTTATGGAGCTTAGTAACAGTTAGTGACTAGAATTGATACATTTGATAAATGACAAATCACATTTTGCCTGCCTTAACCCTGGACTACATAGATCTCAGAGCTCTTATCGACTGAGCCACATGCGAAGGCTCTATTCATAACGACCTCGAATTTTTATCCAGGCAAATGTTGCGAATGGGATAGGGTGATCTGGAGCTTTTATTGGGGATAGTTCTAAAATTAATTTCTGTCTACCACAAACTTGCTTGCCAACCGTCCCGAAAACAATTCCCACCCATGAGTAATAAATGGCATTTGTCTCATTAACTTCTGCCACCTTTATGTATAAAGGTGTCGTACAGATCAGGGCGTCGAATTAATTATTTACATGGGATTAATAGATTAATTCAGGGGCTTGTAGGAAATCGTTTTGGCAAATATGAAAATTCGATTCGGGCGGCAAAAAATTGTTGGGTGGGGAAAAATTGTTTTTTAAGCAAGGTGGTGGAAACTTCTAAACTTCTAATGTGAGAACCAACTAACCTTTCTACATAGATCCTCCCTATCATCACAACATTCTTCGTTGAAACAACACCAAATGTTATCGCCGTTCAGACTTATCTTCACATGTTCACACATTCGGCTGGCTCCGGCAAACTTAGTAAGCGCCAAGAAAGAGAGTATGCATAATATACCTATTCGGGAAGTCATGATTGGCTGTCTGAAATACAATATATAGAGCAAAACATTAAGATAAGTCGGGGAATCTATCTATTCAAATTCCAAACAAAGATAAACAATTTATCAAGACTGTCTAAGCCAATTCCCACGTGATACATTATACATATATTGGGAACATTAGGAAACTCAGAACTACAAATATTGTAGATATTCCAATAAGTATTATGAAAGAGATCGCGAATCAAAGTAATAACGGCTGACACCACACTGTGTATTTTTGGTATTTTATCCCTGAGAATATAATGCCTAAATCACAACGAAACTATATAGTTTATTTGGAAAAACTCTCGGACTGAATTTAAAGTGCCACGCGTTTTGCTTTTAATCGAAATTGGCTGAGAACGATTTTAATGGACGTTTCGGCCTGTGCAAACAGAGAAAATTGTATAAAAAATAAAGACTATATATTTCGAAAAACATTTTTTTTTTCCTATAATAAACTTTAAAACCTTCGATACATTTGAAGTGTCTGCAGAGAATGGTTCTCGAGAGTTGAGCAAGTTTCTAAGTGTATTCTATCAAACTATGAAGTGTCTGAATAGGCCTCGTAAGATTGATATTTATATAAGTATATATACAATTGATGGAACGGCATACAAGTGATACAAGTGATACAAATACAAATGTTAATAAATGTATTCAATACATAAGAAGTATTACAAATCTTGTTGCAATTGTCTCGAATAGGATAGTAAGCGACACTTAAATTAAGTAAACCATCATAAGCTGTCTTATACATATATTTTTTAGCAACTTAAGTTGTGAAAACAAAATCGGCAAAACGAAATTTTTGTATTTGCGATGACAGCACTACATAAAGGATAAAAAAAATACTTACACTGCTATGTTTGCTAATGTTACCCGATGAGTTATACCTCACTTTCCTGTTGTAAGGCAGTTCGAAACGTGTGACTTGCGCTTAGGTGATAGCTTCAAGAGTCGCTTTATGTGACGTCAGGAGGAAAGAACCAATCAAGTACGAGTAAACTGTTGTCTAATTTCCTTTGGCTAGTCCAAAGGAAATTAGACAACAGTTTACTCGTACTTTCTATTTTGGGTAATTAAAAAAAATATATATATTTTTAATCATTTATTGACAAAACTGTTTTTTTTTTTTTTTTTTCTTGTTGTGTTTTAAAGTTGTGTGTAAACCGTTTCTCAAACTAACTTGACTTTATTTCAATCAAACAAAGTCTTACGGTAGAATTATGGCATTCAATCTAATATATATAGGTTTTCTTAGTACACTATTAATTGAATACAGGCTTCTTAGAAACGTTTTTCAAAGTTGCTTTAGATCCTATGGTTTCTTCGGAATAATGCTGTTAAAAACAGATACAGATATAAATATGATTGTGCATGATGATTAAAAGCTAAAGTGGCGAATTTTAGGCTGACATTAGGAAATTAAAATTGTTTCAGGATAACAGTACTCTTAAGTCAATATATTTATTTATGATGGAAACAGTTTGGAAGTTTCCGGAGCACCTGCAGTCAAACGTTTCGCTTACTTACGGAATCCAAGCATTTTTTTTATATTTAAAAAATTATATAAAAATAACAGTCCGGTATCGATTTGACAACTGTTACACACTAGCGATATCTGCTTATGGTGACACTGTTGGTCCCCAGCGGATAGACTGATTATACTTTTTGTTATTAGCGACCATTTTATTCTCTGCATGACGCGCATCAATTATGTTATATAACAACCATAATCGAACATCAACACATTAACAGCTATAATAGCGACAGCTCGTTAAGTGCATCGATTGTTTTGTTGGCGTGGCATAGGTCGACTCGGCGGCATATGTCCAAAGTTTATATTCAGTTTCAATATTTCAATGCAGTATGTCACGATTGCTGCGTGGAAATAGCTTTCAGAAACAAAACCTATTCACAAACCAGCAAAACACAGTTGATGACCACCACTTCTTGATAGTTCTTACCAAAAAAACATCAAAAAAGGGTGACGATAAAAGAGCCCACAATATACATGTTATACAAACAACTAGTAATTCAGCATTATATAAACGCTATTCCTCAATTTACAATAGGCCGGGTATGCTTACTCTTTTCATGTTTTTATTTAAAACGCTTCAAAACGTGATAATTCTGGTTAGAGACAGTATCTATCAAGTGTGAATCCTTCTGTCTTTACTTATCAAAGTAGGAAGATAAATTGTGTAACTCTGTTACACAGTGTTATTGTTGCATTTATGTGCAATTACTGTTGGCCACTCAAAATTCGTTCAACAACTTCCAACAAATGTGTCTGTGCAATAGGGCGTGTCTTTATTGTATTCAATATTGCACATTCGATTGACAGTTGTTACTTCCAACGACCAGCATGGGTGTTTGGTCGTGTGACTTTGATATCCAACCAGGAAGCGCATGAAACGGAGTATAGTTTGGCGTATCTTGGCGAGGAACATTTATTGTCATTGGGAGACCTGCTGTCAGTGGTATACTCGTTTGTCGGAACAAGGTATGATAACTTTTAAAAAGACTTAATATATTTTTTTCCCTGAAATTGGTTTATTTGTTGGCCGTTGTACAAAAAAAAAAGAGTTGTTGATTTTAATGCGACAAATATTTAAAAAAAAAACAACAACAAAAAAAAAAAAGAAAAAAAAAAAACAGTTGATGAAAAAGTCACACAGTCAGTTTGTATATTCAAACTCCATAATTTATTACATTTAGAAGAGCTTAATTCAGTATTGTATTCGTGGATGTACAGTAAAGGGAGTCCCATGTCGTGCAATGTAATGTGCACCAAATTAGCTTTCAAACCAAATAAAATTCCATAAACTACTCGCCCTGTGAGGGAGCGGGTGGGCCATGGCCCTGCAGAATACTCCCTTGGCCTCCTCGGTCGATCGTAAGAGGCGAGAAAAGAGGTTGCTTTCTGTTGCCTGGTGTTCGCAGAACTAAAGGGTAACGGGAAGCAGATTTGTTTATGATGTTCTGTATTTGTGTCCGTCGTCATGTAAGTGAAATACTCTTGAGTACGACGTTAAACACCAATCAAACAAACAAACATAAACTACTCTTATGTCAGATTTATTGTACAACCAAGAGTTTTGTTGACGACCAACACGGACCTAATATTCCCCCGCCCCTTGACAATCTGCACGGTAATCTATACAGTTGAAATCTTGTATTCATAATTATTTTTTTTTAATTAAATATGTCGTACTATTGCTACCGTTTTTCTAATTCCAAATTCAATGAACTTTAAGGCAGACTTAAATTTAATTTGAATAGGAGGTAACGTTTTATTTTTCCACTGACTCCTTGACCACAGTGTAAACTTCTCATGAATGGGCTCAGCAGTTTTGTTCTCTAAATGTAACGTATTTATAAAAAAAAAAAAAAACTCTCTGTAAGTTTACGTGATATGAAATCCTTCTGTCTTTTTAAATCCAAATTGAAATCTCATTACATGGAATTTCAACAATAACAGACTCTGATCACACTGGCCGCTTATGTATAAATGTATTAATCAATGTATTTTATTATCAACAGTCTTTAGCTATTACTTGGCTTCCTCTTTTTCTATCGATGCACATTTTTTAATTATATATTGTCTTCTGACTGATTTCTTTAAAGCTTGAGCCATGATTTAACTTGTCGCCTACATGAATTAATATATATGTATCATTTAACCTATAACGGGATAGAACAAGCTCCGCTTCGGAACTTTATTTCCGCTTTCATGGATTTACTTGTAATTACTATCAAATCATGTTTTCAATTTTGTTGGGTGAATAAATTTTCAATCAATCAATCAAAACTGATAGAAGCGATATCTAAAATAGTTTCTCTCCTTTTGTACTATATATATAAAATATTTGTAAACACAATTGATAAAAACGAAATGTTAAATAGTTTCCCTCCTTTACATTTTGTTTGCAGTATTAAGATGAAAGGTATTTACTTGCTCGCATTTGTGGTGTGTATGGCGGAAATGATTAGGGCTGGTCCGATACAGCAGTGTGAATTCCTGGCACTCAAGGGCGATTACTTCTGCTGTTTCGATAGGAGATGCTGTCAGTTGATGGTGAATGCTCATAAATGCACAAAGATACAAAGTGAGGACACATTTATTATTCGAGCTCCGGAGCAGGCGGCAGAGGTACAGTGTGTGAGAACGTTCAAAGATGACGAGTTGACAGGAGAATGTTGTACTGCTCCTAGTGATACTGACAATTTGTGCTTTTGTCCATCACCACTTAAATGGTGTTCCCAGTGAATCTGAAGAGGTAGGTCTAAAATAATTGGTCTATAAATAATACACCCCATGGATTAATGCTGGAATCAACCATTCAATCACTTAATCAATCAACAGATCAATCAACAGATCAATCAATCAATCAATCAATCAAACGATCAATCAAACAATCAATCAAGCAAGCAAGTAATCAAACAAGCAATCAATCAATCAAGCAATAAATCAATCAATCAATCAGGGAATCTATCAAAGCAAAACTGAACCCACACTTGGTTAAAAACATAATTAAGTATGTTTTTGTTTATTGTTTCAGAAAACGAAAAGTTTAAAAGCTTGTTTACCGGAATCCTCTTCGATTGAATTTGAATGAAATCTGACCAGTGACCATATCCAGTTGTTTAAAGAAGATAACAGTTATACAGTAATTGATACAGTGATCTATCTTCTAGAAACGACCACGGGAAATTCCTTATTTCCTTATAACATAGCAGTATGTGGCTAGTGTTTTGCTATCATTGAATTCTAGTGTATTCTCTCTGACATTCTGAAACATTTCCTGCTTTAATGCTATCTCTATAAAACGATAACTGGTATGAAATATATATACATTGCTGAATATCGAATAAAAGTATTGTAGAAAACGCTTGTTTGTTTACACTTACATGTAGGACGAGTAATTTACCTTTCGCAAGAGATCAAACAGCACTACTATTTTAATATTTTTCTTATTTTACAAGAGATTATTCCAAACAGCTTACCTCATTTTTATTTCTCATTATTCTTTGCATGTTTTCCTTGCTGGCCAAATTAAGATATATTTTATTTTCCTATGTATAGAAATTGCATAGCCTTACCGCGACTAAAACCATTTCGTTTTCTTCCTTAAACACATTGGGCTTAGACCGACCTATAAAACGACCACTCGACGTCCATTTTTCTCAGCAGTACCACATTCGCTGAAAATGCCTACCGCGGTTATTAGGTTTTGCGGATTCAACCTCATTTTTTATTCTAAAGTTTGATTGACCGATCGATCGATCGATCAATTAATTAATAAATCAAAAGATCGACAATCAAACAGTTGGCTGCCTTTTGAACAAATGTTTTACGAACAAGGAAAATAAAACTTTTAGTCGGCAACTCTTCCTTACTCGAATTCAGTTTTATAAAATAAAATCGACCCGAGCCTTGTCAACTTTAAATGATACAACTTAGACAGCTCGAATAACCGTTATTAATTGTTATTTGAGCTTCATCTTGTGAGAATAACTTGATTCAAACGTAAACACTGTTTTTCATCACGTACAAACAGAGGAAATTACGCTCTTATCAAGATCAATTATTTAACGAAAAATTAGCTTTGACGTATGGCGGGGATATTTTCAGATAAGAACAATAAAAGCAGTATGTTTTATTGAACTATAAGTACACCAAATTATCGCATTATTTTCAATAAGTAATAACTATAATCTTAGGCACGTGAGGTAATCAACCTAAAGCTAAATCAGGCAGCCCACCTATTTTCTGGTTTAGGGAAGTGCGATTGTTTGTAAAACAAAAACACTTTTAAGTTTCGCAACAAACGAGATGCAAATGCGGCTGCAAACATTTTAATTAACAATGGAACATATCTCGTTTACTCAATAATAAGATGCAACTAAACACATCAGTGCCATTCCCATGGATGCAATTAAATACCTGGTTATTTTCACTTGGTCTAGATGTACATTTACACAGTGTGGATAAAAAAAGACATTTGATGGAATCTTTGATATCTGCTATAATTAGTAATTGATTTGTACCTTATATTCTATTGGTAATTCCTTTACCAAACTGTCTCAGCTTAGCATCACATGCACATTTCACGATTGGATGATGGATTTCCCGCCAATCTTATTCATATTTAGTCAGTGCATTTTAGTATTTCGGTTCATTTTGGGCAGGGGAAACAATTTTAAAATAAATCAACCAATTAACCAACCAACTTACCAACCAACCGACCGCCCGACCAACCCTCCACCCACCCAATAAACCAACCAACCCCACAACCAACCAACCAAAACCAGCCAAACAAATGGGATTAATCCCAGGTTTGATGAGTTGAAAGGATCGCAATGATGCTTAACAAAAAATAAATATGTTTCATTTTTAAATCTCTTTTATTTTCAAAATAACATAATCAATTGTATAAAAGTGCAAATCATATAATATAAAAAAACGTCTCTGTTTAAAATATTAGAGAAACAAGACTCTGTTTAAGTAAAATGACGGGTTTGATATTATTTAAGGTTGAATTTCACTTCAAACACATCACGAAATTTAAACAAGAAACGAGTATAATCTGATATTTTACCAGTAACACAGAGAATTCGGGTTTTACTCTATCGGGACTTATGGTAACTTCTTTGTTGGATAATCCAACAGCCCAGTGATTGGTTTTGTTCAGAATGGATTATTATTTCCTCCTTCTGCATACATTAAGTTTTTGCTACGTTGTTTAACCGACACAAACAGAAGTTTAAAAAAAAAACATGCAGGCC
>JAVFBW010145198.1:0-12626 GCA_034783835.1 Mopalia ciliata | reverse complement strand
TGTCTCTTAATACCTCAAATACACACCAGGAAGCGTAGAATTATGGGAAACACTTGGGGACCCACCCGGCCGAAGTTTGGCGTTGAATTCAATATCTTTGTATTTTAAATACGGCATACAGCATGTCTGAGTGGTTGGTGTGTGTACTTAATAATCCTATGGCGATGTACCGCTCACTGGCGTCCATCTATCTACCTTCAGGTATGTCAGCACAAAACAGTTTGAAGGGTGAGAAGTGTACAATCTGACGTTAGATAGGTGAAATACCTTAAAGTTAATTGTTAAACCCCACTTGAACCTCTCTGATCTGATTATTGGTTCAAGGGTGACCTATGATTGCCCTGATGCCCTCTGAACCAAGAGGAACACCAGCCTGTGGCTTCATTACCTGTTGTTTTGTTGATTTGTTTGCATGGTAGCTCCATTCTATAAATGATGTGCGCCAACAGGCTTCATTACCTCCACAGGCTCCACAGTTGTTTTATTGCATGTCCGAGGGTAGCTTGTTCTTCTCATTGGAGTGACCAATGTACCCTTCACGAGATTGTCTTCGCCTCTCGACCATCAGGCATATGAGTGAGTCACACGATGTGTCTCCAGCAATCACAGGGTTGGTTTTAATGTGGTTTCCTCACGGTTTTCCATCGTAATGAGGCAAGGAATAGTGTGAAGTGGACAATCCATTAAAGTTACCACAACGTCTGGGCCTGCAGTTATTGATTGTGGTAGTGTGTGCTCTTACTAATCCTACTTTTGTTGATCATCAGATATATGAGGGAGTCACATAATGCAGCACCGGCAATTGTGGGGGTGGTTTTTACAATTTTTCCACCATAAATCAGACATGAGCAGATTGAAGAGGACAATCTGTCATCATATGAGTTAAATACTCTTGAGTACGACGTTACACACCAATCAATCAAACAAACAAGCCAACAAACCACAATGTCTCTATGCTGTTCTAGCCTTTGATGTAATCTATGATTTCAGTTATCATGATGTCCGTGTATTTTATTCTAGTCTTTCATGTAATTTATGATTTCAGTTACCGCGATGTCTGTGTATCCACATACAGAGAATGGTGTGGTTAAACAACGGCATGCCCCTCAAGAGGTTTGATAAGGTTCAGTTCCCAGAGTATTTCAACATGGATCGTTATGTTTACAGCCGATCACAGGGCCTCAAGGGATCCAGGTTATGTGGGGGGAGAGATTTCTTTGGAGCAATCAACAGGTTTAGTTTTATTTATCATGATTTTTATTTATCACATACTCAGACATCATTAATTGTCATGTTTATTGAACAGTAGTTGGGTCCACGGCCATGGTTTACGCTACCCCTACCTACTTTGATTTACTGTTCACAGGGGCGAATCTCCTGTCAACCATCAGGTATATGAGTAAGTCACATGATGTGGCTTTGGCAATCACACATGTTTTTTTTAAGAGGTTTCCTCTCTTTTTTTCACTGTAATTAGGCAAGGAGCACTGTGAAGTGTATAATTCGTCATATAAGTGAAAACCCTTGAAAACGAAGTTAAACCCCATCAAACCAAACAAGCAATTAAATAAATACATGTAATAGCTCACTTAGAAATAGACATAACAATTGTTTTTATAATCTTAGGTTAGGCTTGTTAGTTAAAATTACCATAGGGGTAATAAACAAGATACATTTATATAAAACCCTTGTAGTATGGGGATGTTTATTGGGGGGGAAATAATGATGGTGAAATATCTTCATATTTTGGAAAAATGTTTCCTTGAAGACTTTATAATAAAATGTTTTCTCAAAGTTAACTTGTGACCAATAGATGTATAGGTAACCCCTATCAAATTAATCCCAGAATTGATAACCTTCATGTTCCCCTCATGGGACTTGATTAACCATATAACTGAGCTTATCTCTAGTATGCATTATCAAGATATGGGCCATTTTCAGAAAAATGTACAAACAACAGTAAAGACAAACAAAAAAGAAAAAGCTTTCCAAAAAAGTTTTAGAGTCATCAAATCTCAAATCAATAATGGCTTCCTATATCCTGGCACATTCAAATATGACAGCAGTGCCCTCTGTGTCTTTTGTTTTTAACTGATTAATCAAGTGCAATGAATGATAACGGTAGAGACAAATCTAAAAAAGGAACATTTTTTGTCTATTTTTAAATTTACCAATGTACAAGAATGAGTAAAAAGTAGATTGCCTTTAACTTTTTCAAGGTATTAAAAGCATATTTGATGTCTGGCCTTAAAATCATTTACTTTGTGACAGTTTATAACCCCTTTTTGTTTTTAAAAAGAACAATACCATAAAAAAAGAATCCTATTTTTTTGAAAAAATAATTTTTAAAAGTACTAAAAAAAGATTAAAGAGGCTGAAAAATGTCTTCACCATTATTTGTACATTTTTCTGAAAATGGCCCATATACAGTAAGATATTTGATCAATGTGCTACTGTTTATTTTACAACTAGGTCAAGCACCACAGAAAATGTTGGATCAGCTGCAGCGGTGAATCTCTTACGGACATTAAATTTCCAGTCTAGTACAACACAAAATGGATTCTTCCTCCAGCCCCCTAATCCAGCCATATTTCCTAGTCGTCACGTGGATGTCAATCAGAACAGTCCAACCACACCCACTTCCGTGTCCTCTGACCATTCCTACAGACTGATGGCCGTCATAGTGCATTACGGAGATGTATTCAGTGGACATTTTGTAACATATCGACGCAGCCCGATGTTAAATATTGGTGAGAAGTACAGTAAGAAATGGATATACACGTCTGATCACATGGTGAAGAGAGCGTCGTTGGAGGAAGTACTGGACAGTGAAGCATACATGCTGTTTTATGAGAAAGTCTGATACGTCCTAAGGGTAGATTAGACAGTCTGGATTAGGATGGACTCCATCTAGAACTGCTCTTAACATAAGCTGTGATACTCCTCTTCAGTGCACCTGTCCTTCTCACCTGTCGGGATCAAATTGGTCTTAATACTCTTCTGTGTGTGAAGATTTGTGCTCAACACGTCCCAAAGCAGGGAGTATTAATGGAACCTATTCTTCAGTTATAATTTATCTACAACTCTCCTTGTTCAGCTTTTATAAAAGAAAAAAAAAAAAAAAAATTTAGTTTAAGCGATTGAAACAGAAATGTACTAGTATTGAAGAATGTGTTAAAGAAAGAATTGAAAAAAAAAAACTCCACAATTTATTCTAAATTGAGTAAAGGAACCAAGGCATGGGTGTCAGTGACTCATTAAGTTGCAGGCTTACAATTAATGTTATGTTTTGGCCATCAACACATAGACTTGAAACTTGTGGCCTGTACGTCAAAAAAACAAACACTACCGAAAGACACAGCTGCCATCATAGTGAGCTGTAATGGCTTCTTATCCAGAAGGTTGCTGGTGCTGTGTTCTATTATCTAGTAGGCTGGACATAATGTGTTTTTTTTATAGAGATTTGATATACCACATTTTTCAAGGCAAATTGACTATGCTTTGGTTTTTTAGTAAAGACAACCTGTGCACGGCTGGAAATCTTATACTAATGTTAAAAAGACTGACATTTTGCTTTCGCTGACAAAAACACAGGTACAATTACAAGCCAAAATCTCAAAGTGTGTTCCTAAAAATTATAAACATTTGTAAGGTTAGCAAAGCTTTTGTGTGGACTCTAGTCTAGCTCAGCATTTGGATGAGTTAATTCCATTTTTATATGTCTGTGATTTTTTGTAAAATAATATAAAAAAGTGTATATTTGAAATTATAAATAGCTTTTGTAAAAATGTTGGCGCATGTGCGGCTGTGAGTATGTGCTGTGATGATATTGGTATGTTTGTGTGTATAATATAACATGTCATCATAAGTTTTGTTACCTTAACATGTGTTGTGGTGATATTGGGTATATGTTAAATGTGTATTATATTACATGTCCTCATGTGTATTGTTTCCTTAACATCACTTGCTACCTGTGTGATTGAAACCAAAGGGGTTCATAGGTTTTGTATGTTTGATTTGCTTGGACACTCCTCACCTTTTAATACTTTTGTTTAAGAAACATTTTTTTCTTCGGTTGCCAAGAATTTTATTCTGAACTACCCTGCATTACAACCCTTGGCAGATTGATCACATATAAAGAGAATTTCATCTATGCCCCTTGGCTGATACAGTAGCAAAAGGTTCGAGTTAAAATGCCTTTAACATATGTTGAATGTTATACTCAAGTTTTGACAATTGTTTTAACTTTGTAAATGACTATTGGCGTGTATACCAAGATTTGGTGTCTGTAGGGGTGGGCACATATGCAGTTCTCTCATAGAGTTGGTTGAATACCCTTTTTCGAACAATACTTTACTCACTTTCATTATTGACTATTGCTGTCTTTTTAACTAGGAGAGTCTTCACAAAACAGTTCCAATACACCAAGCAATCGCTTGACAGTAGTGTTTTGTGGTTATATGTGGTCAATCCGACAAGCGTTGTAATGCAGAGTAGCTCAGAATTAAACTAGAGAAAATGGGGATATTCAGGAGCTTGTATGTTCTGTATCAGTGAGTGAGCTTTATGAATAATAAATATGTGACAAAATGTAAAAAATATATCATTACTATAACGCCATTTCATGTGTCAATGCAGTTTTTTGTTGTTTTTTGGAGAACTGTCTCTGAATCAAAACAGAGCTTTGTTTAGAAAACTGAAGAGCGTAGAAACATGGTGACCCACTGATCCCAGATCTGGGGAGAAACAACAAGAGGATATGTTTGTGATTACAAATTGCTTTGTATCGCATGATTGTCCTGATGTCATTCCTTTGCGATTTCCTTCACCCATTGAGCTGGCATGCCATCATTAACTTAAATTACAGCAGGAAACCTCGACCAAACAAACAAATAGTTCAGAATATTGACCATGTCATTTGCATGGAATTAAAATCAACAGTCCGGTACCAAATTGGCAGCAGTAAGTGCCAGTGGGGGCTGATTAAAAGAAAGTTTCCTCATAGGCCTATTGTAATCAGTGTTCTCCGAGCTAAGGGGCAGAGACAAAGGCAACCTATTGTCTGTGTTTTGCATCTTGTTATTGTCCTTGTAACACGAGACATCAAGGGTGGACATGGCTGGTTAATTTATTCATTAAGCTGGTACGCTGTGCTGTAATAGGGGTTTCAACCAAACAATAAATGCCTACCATCTAGAGCACTTCTATGGCCTATTGAATGAGTCAGCCTGGGTCGTCCAGATAGTCTGTTGTTTACCATTTTTACTAGTCACAATTTGTTAGTTTGATGCAAAGGACTGTGGGGGTAATTATCTTCTTACAACCTGCAAAATTTTCTGAACTAATATCTGTTCTCTGAAAGAAAGGTATTCCAAAATAACGTTTTATAAGTTGCTCTCAGATGATTTAATATTGGCAAAATCAAAGTTTTCTGGACATGTTTTCAAACGATAGGGCTTGTGATGATGGTACAGAGAGCTTTCTGTGACCTTGTACAGTACTGGTGTCGTAAAAACTTGTACTATGTTTGTATCTTGTCCTTGTTATCTGCGGTGCAGAGGGGGGTCACCAATTCAAGATTCTACTGGGCACATCATAAAACCACAACAAAAAACAGGAGTGGTTTCTTTTGCATATACATTGACCTTTTCTCATCCTTAATGTTAAACCATTCATTAATTAATATATGAGAATATGCATGTTTGTCTATCAATGAGATCCATATTTGTCGTGAAAGTTCTGCCATTTTCAGCAAAACGGCTTCTGTCAGTATTATATCATTATTTTTTGCCAAAGTTTATAAAAGGAAAAAATATTTGTATCAGTTGTACATAGAGAACGTTTACTGAAAGTGTGTGTACATGTGATGACGTTAAACTTGAATTTGATAAACTTATTCGGATTTCGAATCAACTAACTCTGTCTATGTTTTAATTGATTTATTAATAGTGGTAAAGTTCCTTGTCAATAGGTGAATTCGACTGGACGTTCTAGTTAAGCTCTGTGCAAACAATTTCTAAGATTTTATTTTTTTGGTTTACTGAACATGTGCCGATTTAACTTGATGGGTGTACATCTACAAAAGTTAATTTGCATTAATGCATTTAATACCCTTGAGTACGACGTTAAACACCAATCAAATAAACAAAAAAATGACTTAGGTTTATTCTAGGATTTACATGTTACCAGATTTCTGTAATTTTTAAGAGAAATCTATATATCATAGCGTAAAAGAAAATAAAAGAGAGTGTATCTATGACATGATATTAGTTTATATCGCAAAAAAGGCCCATGACTAGGGTACCATAGATATAGATGTAAACGGTAGGGTCTATGGAAATGGCACTGGGAGCAAAGATATGAAGGGGCACATTATGTTCCAGCATACTAAAACTTTGCTGCTAGATTGCTGCGTGCACTCCCGGCGACTCACCCAAAAGCAGCTGTATCAGCAATCCGCATTAGCACGAGGGATTTTTAAATTACCCGCGCTTAATTTGATAAATTCCTATATAATTAATTGGTAATGTTTACAAGAGTTGATTAGAAAAGCAAGGTCCGAAATGTCTCGTCCATATGACACGGGATCATCGCCGCAATATTAGGCCAATTCTTATTATCTGAAAAAGAATCCTTTCAAATGAACTTGACTTCATCCAACGTAATCAAATAAGCTGTAAGAAAGGGACCAACCTGGGGAACAATAGTCTAAAATACATCGGACATAGTATTACAACCGCTTTGAAGATTGATTTTAACTGTTATTAAATGTGTGTTTATTAAGGTCGCAAATGCTATTTTTTAACATGAGTAAGCCAGCTTAAATTTTTAGTGATTTTATCTCCGAGGTCTCGTACGAATCCCTGACGTCTAATTGGACAACACTCATGGGGCAGTGAAGTTGTACTGGTGAGCGTTTTCGGCAACTGCGAGTGCAGTATATTTATGAACATTAAATTTCACGTCCCACTTATCACTCAATTTAATGAGGCTTTCGAAATCTTGTGTGACGTATACACACGTTTTTCTATAGAACGTGGTATATTTTATCCTCTGTGAAGTTAAAAGTCCGTCCATTATATTAAGTATATATAGGCTTAGGTTTCCAGGATTTAAGCCGGAACTGAAATTAGGGACACTGGCTTATAGCTTTCCACGAATCCTTTGCCACTTTTTTTTAAAGATGGGGATTATATTGGCTTGTTTCCATCCAAAAGGTACTAAACCGATCAGCAGATTATGAGATTATCTCACCTCAACTGACTACCTGCTGACTATTGCCTCAAACCAATTAGCGAAAGGTCCACAGATCAATTGTATGACATTTGGGATGTATATTTGAACTGGACGGTAGACATGGAGAACAATTGTTTGTGTATACATTTATACGGGCTACTCACGCTCCCAGTAGGACTCCTACTGATAGTCGTTAACAAAGGTGTGAACGAAATCTATGATGCCGACGTCACTCAAATTTCGGAGTTAAAACTGCCATTTAAAGACATTGTTTTTAAATTATGTATTAATAAAATTAATACAATAGATAAAACTCTATTTCGCCTTTTCATTCAATTATAAAAAAGCATGTTGTTTATTTATTGGAGTAATCTTTAAACAATTCGGAGTTCAATAATTTACATACGTTTAGGCTGTTTTCTCAGCTATCATTTTTCTATTTTTTCTAATTTAAATCGTTTGTTTCTCGTAAACTATTTGCACTATGTCTTTAGCAAATATTTTTTTAAGGGCAGATTTTTATTTTTTACAAACAGTTTCATTTTTATCAATTGTTCAAAAACTAACTTGAATTTAGAAAAACCCTATGACGGTATTTTAGTTTAAATACTTGTCTACAAAAACATGCAAGTTTAAAAATGAAATCGCAAACTGTCTGAGAAAAATAAGAGTTACAAACAAGGGTTCATTTTAAAGTTTTTTTTGACGTTTTGCTTTATTTATTAATGCTATTATAAAATTAAATGAATCATAATATGCCATTATATTTAGAATCTTGAAGTCCTTCGCTATCTAAATATATACAATGTTAATATAATCATCCTTTGGAAATACCCGTAAAAGCCACGAAAAGATAAGAGTCACATTTTGTACTCCTGACTAGTGGTAGAGTCCTTAATACATTAAACATACAAAATAATATTGGGGGGATTTCATTTTCTTATGCCAGTTCTGTGAATATTAGTTGAATCCATACAAAGCCAACACAATTTTTTTATTGAAATCACTTTTGTTGAAGCATTTCCGTTATTCTTTGGACACACGTACTTAGTAACAACAGGAATTTGCAGGAGAAAGGAATATTAGCAGACCAATTAGCTTGCCAGGCTTTTGTCAATCAGACCATTGTCCCTTGGGGACACTTTATTCTATGAAAAAAAGGTTAATTAGTTATTTCTGGATTCAGAATGATTAATTTAAATATAATTTAATTTAAATTAAAATGTTGCCTTATTTAAAGTTATTTTCTCTTCACAAGTGTGATTTCAAGGACGGCCATGAGATATTGGTTTCATATCTCCACGTGTGGTATACAGTTTTCCATGCTATGAATGGTCATTTCTGTTCAATTGATATAATGATACAATTCAACCAATGAAACGCTATTAATCACACAAACTATTTTATTTGGCAACTTGCAAATGCTGTCTGCACAGTTTCAAGCAACTATATGGTTGACCTGAAGTTTGGCCATTCCGTTTCAGTTATAATAATTAACTTTGACACCCTTCCACCTACGTGTTTGTGCAATAGAATCATCATCGAATACATCACAGGAGATTAAGCACTTCTCTCTTTATCCATTTGTCTTACTATTCAGTACGTGTTTGTGCAATAGAATCATCATCGAATACATCACAGGAGATTAAGCACTCCCTTTTATCCATCCGTTTGTCTTACTATTCAGTACGTGTTTGTGCAATAGAATCATCATCGAATACATCACAGGAGATTAAGCACTTCCCTCTTGTCCATCCGTTTGTCTTACTATTCAGTACGTGTTTGTGCTATAGAATCATCATCGAATACATCACAGGAGATTAAGCACTTCCCTCTTTATCCATCCATTTGTCTTATTATTCAGTATGTGTTTGTGCAATAGAATCATCATCGAATACATCACAGGAGATTAAGCACTTCCCTCTTTATCCATCCGTTTGTCTTACTATTCAGTACAATTTTCAAAAACATTTTGTGCTTATGTATTGAATAGAGTGCAGTGCTCCCGGCACAGTTCCATATGATTAGAAGTCTTTATGATGTTCTGTCTATCGTCAGGACTAATTATTGGATGTTGGCTTGAATTTAAACTAGTTTTGTGAAAATTTCTATCATATTGAAGCAAATTTAATGTTATGCGTCACCCACCATGGTTTTCTGTTACACGGGTGTTGATCACAATCATGGACACTTTACACTGATCCAGATGTGCATGTATTGGTGTGCTTCTTAAATCTTTCTTTGGCAAACAGAAATATATATTGATTTCTTATTGTCATTACTTCAAAATTGATATTTATGGCATTACAATTACCCTGATACCTTGGTGGAGGCTCTGAAAAAATGAAAATGACTACTCTTATTTGATAAATTTGATATTTCCAGGTCACTCATTTAAATCTTCTATTTGTCATATGGTCAATTTTGTATGTAGTGTTTTTTTTTTTTTTTCATTTACCATGTGATTTACAAATATAATCTCCAGGATTACTTAAAAAATTAAGTTGTATTAAATTTTTGCCTGTTTCCTTTTTATATAGTGACTGTAATATAGAAACAGGCATCAGACTGTTTCCCTGTATTTTGGAAATCACTCAAGTACTCCAAAGTACTGCTGTTTTGGATGTTCAGTGTGATATATATATGCTTATATTAGCGTGTTACCATGGAGCTTGCTGCTTCCCACTTTTGCCCCAAAAGTAAGGTTAATGTTCATTCTCCACCCCTACTGCCAGTGTTCCCAATTAGAAAGCAGGTCAAGTTTTTTTTTCATCCTTACCCTTTAGCAGCCTATCAAGATCTTTGCCATGGTTGTGAAGCCTTAAATTAAGATCAAGCCATTTTTCCCCCAGCATCTGGACTAGGTTAAGAATAAGGGTGACTTGGCTGTCATGGTTTGTTGGTTTTATTAGCCCCAGCTCCAGCTTTATCCTGGCTTAATAGCAGTCAGTGACAAGGCCAATCCCAGGCAGGAATTTAGCCCCTGCTATGCAGGAAATAGAAAATTCTAAACTCAAAACTAAAACATGAAGTAAAAAGAAATTTGCATTTTTTTTTTTTTCTTCTAAATATGTAACTGAAGACTATGATGTTTGCCTCAAACTATCAAAATACCCAGTTTTAATGTTTAGAAGGTTGTATTGAATCTGTGTGTTTCTGGTCCATGGAGGTCAGATGTTCCAGAGTAGGGTTAGGATAGGATGCAAGGAGAGCTAATTGTAAATCACTCAAATATTTCTTTTATGAATGATATATAAGACCAATAGGGTTTGATCTCTAAAGCTGAAATTGCTGAATATTAATGTACTATAAAACTTTTGTTGTAGTTAAGCTTATTATCTTTTAAGCATATTGCTCTTATTAAGTTCTCTGAAAATGAACAAATAACTACACAAGCTGGAGTAGAAGTTACTTTTGAGTATGACTTATTGGATATTACATGAATCAACATTTGAACAAAAATACTCTACTTCAACAGGAAATTAAAAAACATATTTTAGTTGCATTGAACAAATCCTGACATCATTATGTTCTTTTTTGGATTGTAGTCATTTTACGGATTGTAGTCTAGTACTGTCGATCGTATTTAACTACACCTGTGAGTTTGGATTATTTAACCACTAATCAGACAAAATATGAATGCCAATATGTGCTCTCCTCTCCATTTTATGCACTGAGGAAAACCCCATAAAAATAGATAAATAAACTGATACTTTGTTAAGTGTTTTATGTTAATCTTTTCTACTTTTTGAAGATGACCTTTAACCTAGGTGATATCTATCTGAGGTATATAAATGACAGGGATCAAAGAAATGGTAATGTATATATACCATGGACTGCCTGGGGGCTCTGGGGAGTTTAGTCTATAATCAGCCAGTTCAGTTACTTTGGGCATTAGAGAGCTGCTACTTCTAAAAACTTAAAAAGAGGCTATTCCAGATTTGAAAAGCCAAAACATCTATAATTTTTAAGTAATAAATAAACAAATTGAGTCATTTGCAGTTTAGATTTCCTGGGAACAGTCTTTCATTTCACTTTCGAATGGTTTTAAAAAAACACTACCTGTACATTGGTTTAGAAAAAGTTTTAGTTTTAAGTAAATTTTATCATCAAAGTCGTCTAACAATTATTCTACTACCCAACTATATTTGTATACAAGGACTAGGGTATATTTAACACAATGTTCTATAGATGATCATTTTTGAGTTTTGAGAAAATTGATTGGGATGTAATATTGTTTAATTGTTTATGTCTTTGTTAAGATATGTGTTTTAATAGTGAGGGTTGGATGAAATGCTGAAAACAGTCTAAGGCCAACATACCATTATGTTTCCTAATACTGTTCTACAGTTAGTACAGTTTTAAAACTGAGTTACTTAAAATATTCTCAGTTAAGAAATAAAATAATTTAATCAAGCTGTTCATTTTTTTTTTTGTTGTTCTTTCAGTGTGAAATAAGTTACTAATGGTAGAAAGCTGTGACAGGCGGCCATGTCTGACACAGAAAACACTGGCCATGTGAAGAGGGAGGCAGAGAGCAGTGAACTAAAAGACCCACCCCCTGGAAATATAGAAGGTAAGGTTTACTTGACAGTTTGGGATTAATCAGAGTCGAGTGTACAGGTGACAATTAAAGGTGAGTGTAACAAAAGTTAACATTATTTAAAAATACTAAAGTCCTAAATAGGCCTATAACAAATCTGTATTCAAATAACTCATTAACAATCCTGACATCAGTTTTAGACACTGTTCTGTGGGCTTATCCCCCATGACACACAGTGAGTGTATAGGCAGGCTTGCTGTTCTTTTCCTTTTCTAAAACTAAATTTAGTGGAATTAAGCAATACTGGAAGTGTATCCCTGGATTAAAGTTATCACCCATGCCATATAAAGTGGATAAAAGCTACCAATCTCTACCAGAGTAGTTGTTCGTGCTGTAATTCATGCACAGTATTCTTTCCCATGCTCGAGGACATACTTTTCCCATATTGTGTGATGCTTGATGCATATGGCATATTGATGCGGGCCACATATGACACTACCTACCTACCTACCTACGTACCAGCCTACCTACATACCTACCTGCCTACCCACCTACCTACCTACCTACCTGGCTGCCTACCTCCCTACCCACATGTACCTGCCCATGTTTATTATGGGTTCGTTACCTCAAACACAGATATTTTAAAGGACAGCCTAAGCAGTCTTGTTCTTTGATTATGCCATCAGTTTGTAATTTTTTTAAATGGTTTATATTTGTGGAAGTGTGCTGTAGTATTTAACTAAAATGGCCTTAAGCACTCAATCAAATACGGGTATGCGTCCAATATAAAACTCTTGCCTTAAGGAAAGACTGAAGTTAACTTAAGAGAAATTCTATTGAAAGAGAA
>JAVFBW010145176.1:0-12627 GCA_034783835.1 Mopalia ciliata | reverse complement strand
GTCGTGTGGTACATTCCTGGAAGGGTTTCAACTTACATTATATTCTGACTAAGAACTAATAAACATATCGCCATATGAAGAACTGTTTTTGTTTAAGACGGCAGATGGGATTATATCACTAAATTCCATAAAACAAAATGGCCTTTATTACAAAATTTTGGTATATTCATGCCTGTATCAGTATGTGTTGTGAACATGATAAGTAGAGAATAAATTCATGTATGAACTTTGAATATAGCTTCCTGCACTACCGGTCAGTAGTGTGTCCGTTTGCTTATGGATGCATTGTAAAGCATCTGTAACATCACGGTGTATATACAAGCTTGGTCATCCAAGCGCAATGTTTATCTGTTGTTCAAATATCAAAATAGCTCTTTGAGTAACACATAAGTTTAGCATGTGTCAGTTGACATGCGGTTGAAAAAATCTGTTTTTAGTAGCAGGTGGGTATGTACGAGCAGTTGTTTGTTGTTGTTGTTGTTTTGCTTGAAGACGGAACCCTGGCTTTCGGCTTTGTATGACAGCATCCACCAGTGTAGGCAATGGGGGACAGCCACAACTAGATGATATAACTGCCGTGTTTTCGAACAATGACATCAGTTCCGCTTTTTAAATTAACAAATTAACGGCTATGCTAATTAAATTGCAAGTAAAACACAGATGGTTGTCTTTGAAAATATGCAATTAAAATAATGAGTTTAGGTAAAAAAAAACAGTTGTCTTTTCCCAGTTTCCCTTTAACTTCAAACTTTGCTTTTTCTGTTAATAGCATAGTTGTAGATCTCACAACAAATATTGCCGACATTGTGTATCACACCAAAATGTTGATAAACACCATAACTTTTACTCTTTGGTTCTTTGAAGACAAAAATAGTTTTCAAACAAAAGTACATAAAAAGGTCCTTTGACAGGGATTATGAGCATATTTAAAAAAAAAGAAAGCCTCTAATGGTGGACCTGCTAGATACTCAGCTTGTTTAATATTGCAGCTATACAGTACATTATTAAAGATTTATAAATGTGAAAAATTTCCAGCTTTTTAACCAAAGAAAATAACAAAAAATGCAGGCCTTGACCATGACCAAGTGTTCTCGATGGAATCCTGTGATTGTGATTAGCTTATTTTTTACCTGACATTATATTGTCTTCCTGTTCCTGTGGGGTTTTTATTAGTGGTTACAGGTACATGTTATATCCTAGGTGATTTCCAATAAATCTTACAAGCTCACAGGTAAACCCTTTTCAGATTTCAAGATCAATGCTGCAGTGTGTTTCATGACTCGTGTAATGCATTTGGTGCCAATCATATTTAGGGGTATCCAATAACATGTTGTATGGCTTCTGTTTATGTATATTGTATGATTTTAGGGTTTTTTTTTCTGACTATGCATTATTTTGTTTTATACAGCCTGTAAATGTACATATAGCTAACTACATGTAGTTGATTTTCAACAGGATTTTTAAGAATATGAATTGTATGTATTCTTTCTTTATTAGTAGTACTTTATAAGAAAGTTGATAAATAAAGATAGCCATGAGCGTTTGTTAATTTACTCTTTGACATGCTCTACTTCCCATTTTATTTCAATTGATATGTCATTATTGATTAACAGGTGTATTTTCTTCTTCACTCCACCTCAACTGTGAAGAAGAAATTGATAATGATAAGAAATTGGGCATTTTTTTATACTCATTTATTTATTTTTGTTTTTTTTTGTTTTTGTATATTCATACCTTTACCAAGTAGTATATGTAGTTGTGTAGGCTGTGTCATACACATTTTGTCCAGTTGTATTACCTATGGTAAAAAATACATGTACCTTTAGCTGTAGCTAATTAGCTCATGATTAAACATAAGGTATTCACAGAGATCAAAGTAAACAGCTCTGTCTTTTGTACAAGGGTTTCCATTTCAGAGTTAATCAATTCACCTCTTCACATAATGAAGCTTAGAGCCCAGAGATATTCTCTAGGGGTACAAGTATAGCTTTCAGCAGATAATTAAATAAGGGTATCTCTTTCTATTGCCCTGGGTGGTAGCCTGCTTGGCGGGAGCTGCTTATACCCATGTGAGTCCTAAGCTGATGGAAAACAGGGTCTGATTTGTTCTGATCCTCTGGTCTGTCAGTTTGCACACTTTGTCTTATTGTAGCAGCCTGCAGCTATGAACTGAAGCATTAGCTTCCTAATCCTACTCCTTTTACCGTTCACAGGATCGAGTCTGTAGACCATCAGGAATATCAAGGAGTCACACGATGTGGCTCCGGCAATCTCAGGGGTGGTTTTTACAAGGTTTCCTCTCTGTTTTCCAGGGTAAAAAGACAAGGAGCAGTGTAAATTGGACCATGCGTCATCATATAAGTGAAATACCCTTGAGTATGATGTTAAACCCCTATCAAACAAACAAACAAATCTTACTGCAGCATATCATTTTCATCAAGGTGCACTAGTTTTTATCATTTTTTCGAGGTAAAACATCACGTGACGTTAAAGATAACAAGTTTGTTGACTGCCTGTATGTGACAAGAAATGCCAGAAAGTACATGAGAAGTTATTCGTGCATTATTCCATTTACAATGTACTTGAATGGAGGTTTTGGGAGTACGCTTTCTGTTGCACTCGTACTCTTAAAGCTTAGGTGTGACAGAAGCTGATCTGTTTGTGATGTCTTTATATGTGGTCCTCTTTTTTTTTTTTTTTGTCTTGTCTTGTGTTGTCATTGGTTTCACGAAAATTTTCTCCACCGTTAAACCTGAATCAAACAAACAGTGTTCTTATGTGTTGTTGTTTGGTTGCCACTGCATCAGGGCTGGCATTTTTTTTAGTGAAATCATGTTTATTACTGTACAACATAAAAGGCTTATTAAACTTTGCCCAGTCTTCTGTTTTGCCTTTTAGATATCTAGATTTACCAGAGCATATCCCCGTACTCAGCAATAAATAACTAAAGACTCTTTTTACAATGAAAACATTGACATACATTGAATTTCTATGCAGGCTCACTTAATGCTGTTTTCATCCAATACAATCAAATTTTTCAATCTTTTTTTGTTTTTCTTTAAAAAAAAAAAAATTCATCAAAATTCACATTGTCATTGCAGTTTCTCATTGCTTGTGAAACATAACACAAAGTAACTAGAACAGACTTATCACTTATTCTGATAAATTACAGGTGTTTTATTCCTCTCTTCAGGCTTCTTAGTTCTATTAACTTTTACATGAAGTTCAATCACTTGAAGTTAATTAATGAATTACCAATAGTCCACTGATTGATTTTTATTTATCAGTGTTTATATAGTTCTGCTTTCTGAAGGGTATATCTTTGTATGAGGGATCAGTAAAACAAAAAGTAAGGCCAAATAAGAAATCAGATATATTCTTTTTTTAGGAAATATACAGGTGTGATTATATTAATTCCCACACAAATATTTAAGGGTATCAACATCGTTTAGAGATTATTAGCCTATAGGCTTTCTCCAGCAAGGGCATATGGTGTTATTGTAGTATTGAATATTTGACAAGTCTATACCTGTTATATGTCAATTTTCATTAGGAGATCAAAGAGTTTATTTCCCCCAGGTTATAAAAGGGCTAAGGGTATTTAAACTTGCCTATATTGCCTGGATATTAATATGTGTTCTGAAGTGGGCTTGGGACTAAATAAATATTGTGAGATTGATCTTATAAGCTAGTCTGAACTTGTTATTAGACTAGTCACTGAGTAATCTTCTAAAACATTGGATTATATATATGGTTTTATTATCTTACATGTACAATCGCGACCAAACTAGATATTGTTTATGTCATCAGACCTGGTCAGCACTTTATTGAGTGATCTACAGACTACAGGGGCTCCCAATAGAGTACGAACCAAATTACTTTCCAATAAAAACTGTTTGTCTCTTTGTATTTAAGCACTGACACATGATCATATACAACTGGCTTAGTATTACTACATCTCTTGTTTTACTTCTCCGTTTTTAATTAATATTATTTATAAATAACAAGACACCAAAGAACATGTTTTCTTGTCATGTGTATATATTATAAATTTGAAGACAAACTTACAAATACATGCCCTACTCTTTAATATGAAATCAGGACCTTTGGCTAGCAGTGCACTCTGATGCAGCATTAACTGTTAAGAGAACATGTGTTGCTTTCATTTTGTTATTATTTGGAATAAGGAATATAATATCTCTTGATTTTTTTTTTTTTTTTTTTTTTTTTTAATTTTCAAATGACTTGTGTGAACTGTTATGTTATGTTCTTAATTAACTTATATACATGATATATTTTTAGTCCTGTTTGAAATTTGTTTGATTTCTGTTAAGATCTATGTTGGTTTATAAATATTAAGACTTAATCAGCCATGTCATCTAAGGGTGACCGGCATACAATGTTAAATATGTTTAATATCACAGACCGTGACAACAATGAAGTTCTTAGTTGTCATTGTAAAGTGCCGACAAATTTTCTGCAAGAAATGTTCATTTTTAGTTACCCACTGATGTGTAATCTACTTTACTTTTCAACTTTTGCTTTCTAGACTTATGCCTTTTATTCTTTTCAAGTTGAACCTGACTAATACATGCATGACAATTTTTGTCCAAATCATTTTGTGGAATGGCTTTCAGTCATTGGATATGGGATATATCTCTTCATATTCAAATTAAACCTCGATTTAAATATGCCATTGATGACCACATGATCAGATTAAACCAATCAGTGATCAGATAGGTGGATATACTCATTGATGGGAAAGTTGGAAATACATGTACTCACCATGTCCTATAATAAAAACGGTAATTGAAATACCTTTAAGCCTGGCATTAACACTGATCAATAAATCAAAAAAGTCACTAAATATTTAGGTTTCACACTTTAAATATAATGTTTGCATAATTTTTATGTTTGCAGGATGTTTTGCAGCAGTTAATTGTTACAAAGATGCCGAATATCCAGGCGATTGCACATGAGCCGGACAAAGGTAGGTCTTTCACTAATTAGCCGATGTCGGACAGAAATTTCCAGAGCCGAGTTTACAAGCATTGTCTAAATACAGACTTTTGTTTTTTGCATGATCTATGGACACTTGTGGTATTTTGGGAAAGAATTTGTATTTTTCTAAAGTTCTCACAATGTATCAGTCTCTGTCCCTCCTGTTGTATTAATAGTTTAATTTTTCAAGGTAACTAACTGTAAATGATTGTGATTGTCCTGTCAGTCCTTTTGGAGCTGAGAGTGTGACTCTCTGGGGGGTGTAACCATAAACATTTACCTTAACTCCCTAATTATCAAACAGACAAATTAGGACAGACATTTCTGCATGTGACAACCCAGATGTACAGTATGCATTTGTTACAATGATAGAATGAATACATTCATTTTGATAAGGTATGATACTAGTTATTGATACTTGATATCAGTAATTGCAGTCTTGGATAAAGAAGAGATTTCAAAAAAAAGTTTTTGAAAAGTAAAATTTTTGGTTAATTTACCATCAAAATAATAAAGGTGTGATGATGTGTCCAGGTAATCTGTCTGTCTGTTAACTACTGTCTACCTGTCAGCTCATTAGACACTGTCTACCTGTCAGGTGTCGTCTTTTACTAAACCACAAACAGGTGTTTTCTCTAGATCTTCCTCTGTTTTACTTGCTTATAAAGTTAAGAGGTGTTCATTTCGAGGTCAACAGTCATCAAGGCTGTGTGATCGTCTGTTGCTCAAGTCAAGTAAACAAAAATGTTTCTGTTTTTCTCCAAGTCTACATTTTGTTTGCTATTTTTGCTTCAACTACAAACAATATATCATTTTTCTTTTCATGGGCCATAATTCATTAAAAAAAAAATTAAAAAAAGAGTTTGTTTCTACCATTGTAAGTCTACACATTTTCATGGCCCACAATGTTCTGTACTAGCCTTTTGTTTTGTCATTATTTGTTGTTGGTAACATTGCCATCTTTGACCAAAAAAAAACAAAACAAAAAAGAGAATTTGTATTGTTTTTTGACTTGTCATTTAGCATTACGGGTTTAATTCATAAATAACAACAATTAATTTACTTGTTAAGATATACATTGACAATTTATTTTTTATAAACACTTTTGGTTGATTCTGTTGGTTTTTTTTAAATTACTATTCGGTGTTGTAGTGATCAATATTTGTATATTATGTCTTAAACATTAATCGAATCTTAAACATGTATTAGAGTTGAAGTAATGCCTTTTTGTTAGATTGATTACAATAGTAAATTAGCCACAGACTTCATATCACAATATCCTGTAGCACATAACACTGACTGTAATTTTACCTGTTTGTCCTAATTGCTTAACTTACCTGTACTGATGAATTATTCACTCAGGTACACACTCTTTAGATTTAGCTGACTTGTTTATGATAGCATTAGGCAGAGGGCATGGGCTATATTAACCCATACACACATTCGTATATAGTGGCTGAATTCTGGAATTCTTTAATACACCTGGGAGTATACGGTTACTGGTTAGGGTGTCAGGTCGGATGTCCTCAGTTTCATCTTTCCCGAGGATTTAGCAAAACACACATTTTTCTCTTTTCATTAAAATACAAAACTTACAAAAGGACAAATATGTTTGATATTAACTAATGTATTAATATAAATATAAACAATGAAAAACAATTTAATATCCATTACACATTTGCACAAATATCAGCAAACTTTTTTGCTTGCGTAAAATTGAATCACTTGTCTAAGAATGAAACATCTTTCTGTTTAACTTTGAAGTTTTCTTATACAGTTTTTTTTTTAACAGATTGAATGGCTTCCTTTCACTTTTTTTTCAGTGATGTTTTTCTTCATTGAATAATTAATGGCAAATAATGATTGTGTCAACATTTTCTGACACGAATATCCGTTAAGAATTGTTCAATTTATTAACCCTACTTATATATGTATTATAGAACTATTTAAAAAAAGGGTCGTTACATAATAAATATTTTATGAAGCGTCAAGAATGAGGCTATTGTTTGTTAAAGTTCATGAGACAAGCACATTCTCCCAAACCCCTAAACAATCTAGGTTCTTGACAATCCCTTGAATGGCCTCTCCTATCATTTATGTTCCATTGAAGCAGTATTTCTGAATGGTTTTGTCCTGATGTTCAGACCAGGATTGAACTGTGCTGTATTTGTGTATATGTTTTGGATTGTTCGATTGAAATTCAGTGCTGCCAAATTTAGCTTTGCGTTAGCTGATCATCTGTTATTTTTTGTTTTAAGCATTTTCTTCTGTATAACCACATTAAGATAAATCTATCTGGACAGCTGGATGTTTTTTTTTAATTGTCTGAAAACAGAAAATGATTTACAAAAAAGTGTATCCCTCAAGACAAGTGTTAGATTTTTTGTGGGGACATGACAACGTTTCTTATGATTCAGGAATTTCTCAGCAGGTATATGTAGCCAGGTAGTTTTCCTAGTTTCTTAATGAGGGTATTTGTGAAACAATTTATATTTCAGACACCATATTTGAGGAGATAAAGAAGGCTATTCTATTAATATTGGGATGTGCTGTGCAATGTGAAAGGAAAGAACAATTCATAGAAAACATCAAACTCCTAGATTTAGATGTCCAACATGCTATAGTAACACACATCCAAGAGGTAAGGCTTGTGTTGTTGTTGTTGTTGTTCTGTCTTTGTTCAGATGAAATGTTTATTTATTTGCCCAGGATGTATAAGTGACTATACTCTATGCACTTTGCTAAGTTTATTTGTGTACAGAAAATAAAAAAATAGTTAGGATGCTCAAAGACAGAACTAATTTGAATAACAAAGAAAGAAAAAGAAAATGTTATTACCACAGCTTGATTTTGGTTTATTAAACATATTAAGAATCTGATACCACTTTGTATGTCTGTCATTGTCAGCCAAAGTTTGCACTAAGTGTACCTTGCAATGGTATTATGTGAGTAGTTTTAGGAGTTTTCTCATGGTTTTCCGTCCATCGTCATATAAGTAAAATACCCTTGAGTACGACGTTAAACACCAATCAAACAAACAAACAATCTTGGTTTTTCGTTGTATTCAGCAAGAAAAAATTATGAAATTGACAACTCTGTCATATAAGAGAAATACTTAAGTAATTCTTAAGGATTATGACATTTAAATCCAATCAAACAAACAAACCAATTAAATGATGTAATGTCTGACAGGTAACTGATGACAGTGAAACAGTATTACATATAGAACCACCTGAACAATTAGAAGAGTACACAGAGAAAATGTTTAGTCATATTACAAGACTTATTAGAGAAAGGGATGATTTTGTTGAGGTATGTATATTATCTTTACACTGTTGTATATGTAACCTTTGATAACACATGACCATAACTGAATAATAGACGGTCATTGTACATCATTGCATATCTGTTAATGGTTCTATTATAAAAAGTAGAAGTAGTTTGACGTATGACTCCAATGAAAGATTCACTGTTATTCTTAGAGTCCTAAGTTAACTTTACTTTACAAAGCTCATCAGTGTTAATAATGCTGTTTGAAAAGCCCAAGTGTTTATAGAAATATTGAAATAACTTTTTTAGGTTGCAAATTTTAATGTTGTGATCAAGTTATAAACCTTTTATATCACCTTCCACCTAAACTAGCGAGTTGTGTAATTCTGAGTTATGTTTGTTAAATTGTAAATGATAGTTATTTTTTTACTGGAAAGATTTGTGATTTTCTTACCTGATATTGAAACTGATCGAAGGGTAACCAGATGAAAGTTCTACGCTAGAAATAAAAAACAAACTTTTTATCAGAAACTAAACAATTTTGTATCAATTGTTATGATTTAGGCACTCAGTGATTTAGTACAGGAAAGAGACTACTATCAAAGCCAGGCTGAAGGGCAGACAACTGTGGTCAATACCTCACCTGAGAAACATCACCTGGCTGTGGAACTGGCTGAGTCTAAAGCTAAACTACGGCATATCAGACAGGAACTGTAAGTTAATACCAAACCACCCACCACATCTCATCTCACCATAACATTAATATTTGTCAGTATATATGTACCAATCAATCTGCCTGTTCTAACTGGTTTACAATGATAAACTTGACATTGATGTATGATTATTAATCAGGGTTTGTCTTTAGCGGGTTATGTACAGGTCGCCACATCTCCGATTTGGGCGAACGTTTAACTGTTAACCAACAACAACTACGCAGTTTTGTTTTAGTCTCTAGGAACCTTCTGCTGTTTACAAAAGGTGATTGTTTGAAATCAAAAGTTAGAGTATCAGTAGTTGGAATTTCGGGCCACAAGACCCCAAATGGGGTAGTTACAGTAGATATAGTGATCTCTAATTGCAAGCAGCTGTAAAATTTAATTTGGAAATGAGAAGATTAGATTGAATTTCAATTATTAACATTAAATTTGTGTTTAAAAAAAAGGTTTATCAATTCATGTATAGATGTATTGTATAAAATTAAACTCATTTGGGAAGATAACGGTTTAAATTCTTATCTCACTTTTTAAGGGTGACTAAATTTAACTGTACCGTCAGTGATCAATTAATAATACCATTATAAATTTTTTAGAATATTAATTGATAAAACAGTTGCTACAAAAAATGTTCTTTTCTAATTTTCTTTGTTTATACCAAAAAATTGTGCAATGAGTTGAACTTGGTGTTCTTGCAACTAAGGTTTAACAGAAAGCAGATCTGTTTTTGTGTTGTCTGGTCTATGTTTATTGCCAGTGGTGTCAAGAATTGTTTCCTTCAACCATTAGGCTGGGACACCATCATATCAATGGAATAATCTTATGTAGCCATATAACCCCAATAAAGCCAATAGTACTAAAGATTTACAGTCTCTGGTGAAACACAATGCAATCAAGCCTTTTTTTTTACTTTTCTGTCTATTTCAGTGAAGACAAAACAGAAATATTGTCAGACTTAAGAGAGGAGATTCAAGCAAATAAAGAAACCATCAACAAACTGAGAACTGAGGTGAGAACAATAGAAAAAATTAATTTCTTGGAACTTAAACTAAAAATTGTTAATCATGTTGAATCGTCTGTAGGTGGGTTTGGTGGTTGGATAATATCTGCTGTGATATTGGACAGTATCACACTTTGGATTGAATGAGATATCCTGAGGCTCTGTGTTTGTATTGTGCAAAAAGTGGTTTATAAGTCTGAATAATAGGGGCTTTCCCAATCTTCAGTTTCACAGGATACATATGTTTGAGGTGCCTATTACATCATTATGCCCTCTGGCTAAGGGCTTAATGTTTCAAGGTTATTTTTCCATACAATGCCAGTTTTAAATACTAACTCTCCAGTTTGTTGGTAGGTTGGTAGTGTCAAACATCGACTTTCCAGTGATTCCCTTAATCACTGTGGTCATTGTTACTTACAATTTTTCATCCTAACAAAAAATAAGTAGAAGTCTTGATAGCAAATGGTACATGTACAATGTATTACAGGTTAACCATCTTATCATCTATAAAGAGATGAAAATAATTCAACTGGAAAGTGGGATGTAACGATACATATATATTTTTAATGCAGAGAATGAAATTTTTGCTAGCCTCCACCGAGAATCAAACTCCGGTCTCTGGCTAGTAGGACCGTAAAACACAAATGTGTGGATCTCTCTATATCGGTCTATGAAATATATCATATTTTTAGCAAAGATATCCCGATACACTGCTGCATCCATGTATTGTTACACCTCTACTGGAAAGTCGATGTTTGACACTACCAACAAACTGGAGAGAGTATTTAAAACTGGCATTGTATGTAAACTAGTGTTTCTAGCTGAATGAAATTTCTCCACTGCACATTGATGTCAATTTGCTGTTGTTTTTGTTTAGAATTTGGATCTAACCCAAAATGCTCGGGCAGCCAGGACATATAGAGATGAACTAGATGTCTACAAGGAAAAGGTTTGTCAAATACAATTTATCATTTAGATACATTTAGAACTGGTTTGGTGTACTGACACTATTTGATAAAAGTGCTAATATTTGTACCAAAATTTTGCACTACAATAAATAAAGTTGCCATTCATAAACAAGTGTTTTCTTATGAAATCAATCAATCAATCAATCTTCATCTATTTATAATATCAAGCAAAAAAATTCGTTCATAGAGAAGAGTTCCAAAAAAGCGTGTTTTTACATTGTATGGAAATCTGTTAATCTATTTGTTTGTTTGCTTTAGTTTCATACACACATTTTGATTTATTAAAACTCATTTGTAATTCTAAATTCAAACCGAATATTTTTACTGTTTGTTGTACTGGAAAAATTTCATGGAAGTTCCAGCCTGCACTAACACCTAAGCCTGCCTCTATATATATTTATATATACATGTATCGGGCTATGCTATGTGTAAGTTGTTTGAAAGTGTATGCCTTCTAAAAATATTTGATAATTTGTTCCTTAAACCAAGTTCTTTATTTATTCACACAGGATGCAGTTTAATTAGATTTATTGGCTGTTTTCATAAGTCATGTTTTTATTTAATCTTAAACAGTCTGTGTTTGTTTGTTTCTTGTCCAGGCAAGTAAAGTGGACAAATATGAATCGGAAATTGTCAAATATAAAGAAAAGTTGGATCAGTTGGAGTTCTTCAAGAGTCGTGTTGAGGTTAGAAAGTTCAAATATTTACTGTAAATCCTGAAATAATTTCACTAAAATGAAAATGTGTTGAATAGAAATATCTCCTGAAGTTTTTGTTTTTTTGTTTGCTTTTTATCTAATTTATTGTTTAAAGTTGTAATTATTACCAACTCATAAACAAAACAACAATTTAATTACAAAGGTGTGGAATATTTCATGGATATGGAATTAGAATTATTAGATTATTATCAATATACAGGTAAATTTGATCAACTGGCAACAAATAAAACAAATTGTTGGGGCTCCCTTTAGCACATAGTAAGAAAAAAATGTTATTTATAAGAACGGCATATTATCACATTTTGTTTGGAAGAAAAATTATGTTCATTTACATTATAGCATGTCCGGGTTTTTTTATTTTTTATTTGGCTAGAATGTTTTCCTGTTCAAATCTTGTAACAGAGTGTTATATTGGAATTATGTATTGGAATTTGGTTTATTTCCCACATGAATTCCTTTGACCTGATGGTGTTTTGAAACCACCTTAACCCTACTTTTACGCTTAGGTTTTTTTGAAAGAAAACGCCCTTCCCATAACTTACTGTTAATGTTATAATAAGTTAATTTTCTGCCTGTTTCCTCCCATAACAAAGTAACATAGGTTTGATTTAATTTCAGGAGTTACGGGCTGATAATGATATATTGGTTGACACAAAGACCATGTTAGCAGAACAGTTAACCAATAGTCACAAGAGAGTGGAAACTGTGATAGAGCTGGAGAATGAACTTCAGAGTTACAGACAGCAGTTAGAACACGCGTCAAAGGTCAGTTACCTCAACTATCGCTACATAATGATTTAACTTTAACTTTATGCATGATAGACATCCTAGGGTTGTTTTTAAGTCCTAGTTTCTTTTTTTTTAATATGTCCTGGCGAGTGGGCCCCATGAGGGAGCGGGTGGGCCATGGCCCTGCAGAATACTCCCTCGGCTTCCTTGGTCGATCGTAAGAGGCG
>JAVFBW010145165.1:0-12628 GCA_034783835.1 Mopalia ciliata | reverse complement strand
GTTTTGTATAATGTTAACTGATTAAGCATTGCAAAATGACATTTAAGCAGTTTAGCATCATATTAATCTGCATTCCAAATTTGAACTCTATTTTAACTCGTTTGGCCTCTATCCTGTTCACATCCTTCTGCCAAAAAAGTGACAGATGCGGACATATCTGTTACCATGGGAGCCTGAAATTTGTTGGAAATGATCCTAATTTCAAAAGGACTTAGAGTAGCGTCATATTAAGCTGCATTCCAAATTTGAAGTCTCTGTCCTAAGCGGTTTGGCTTCTATCCTGTTCACATGATCATTTAAAAAAGTAACAGATCTGGATATATTTGTTGCCATGGAAACCTGAAATTTGTTGGGAATGATTCCATTGTCAATAGTATTGTAGTTTAGCATCATATTAAGCTGCATTCAAAATTTGAAGTCTTTATCTTAAGCGGTTTAGCTTTTATCCTGTTCACGTCGTCATGAGGGAAAGTTGGACCTACTGACAGACAGACAGAGTGAGTTATAGAACTGAATATCTTCTGAAAGCTTATTTTCTGAATAGTTTGGTTTTTGAGGTGGGGTTTAACGTCGTACTCAACGGTTTTTTTGCTTTTATGCCGACTGAGTGTCCCATTTACAGAGTTTCTTGCTTAATTCAGCTGGAAAACCGAGAAGAACCTCGTCAAAACCGCTCTGCTATTGAGCCAAATCCCTGATATAGCTGATGGACGACAGCCGGTCTCGATTCAATGGATCGTACATAGATGAATGATAAGTAGAGCAAACGCTAGCAAATAAGCCACGACCGCGGAACCGACAAAAGTTTTAAATAAACAAATTATGTAGAGCTTCGTATATGTGCGTGATGGCAGGTAAATTCCTCATTTTGTATCACTCGTCTCTTCGTCGAAGCTACGAAGGTGTGTATTCCTTATGAATTCAGAAGTAGTGTACGTATTTTGATCCATCATTCCACTTTGATTTGTCCTGAAGTACTGTATCCTTTGTCCTGTTATTCTATATTATTTACGAGTACGTTATTCGCTTAAGGAACACATTCAGTCCAGGCCAACGAATAATTGAGGTATTAAACATAACTGAACTCTAGTCATTAGGGCATGGGTTATTGGAAAAGGTTGAAACACACGGAATAGTGAATAAACTACGCACTAAAATTCCATGTGAAACAATAATTTATACTACATCTTCGTGATGTTTGCTGGTTATAAAATTTCTTCATGACGTTGTCTGGGAAACTTTCGCAAGCCATTCAATTCTTTCAGTTTTCGAATTTTCCATCGAGTCTGTACGTACTAAGTGTGCTATTAGTGTAGTTCTCTATTCTATACTTATCAAGAATTGGAAATAGAACGCGACAAACAGTGTAATTGTTCACATCGATCTCAGACTGTCCATGTCCGCGTCTTTAATGATAGTGCTTAGCAAGTATAACTATTACAACTATCTACTCGCATTGACTTTAACCGTCCCAATAATGGGTTGGAATGGATAAAAGGCATGCATTTTATGAGGCTCACTTGTGACCTTTCGGCAAATAGATTCCATGTATGAAGAAAGTGATCGTTAAAAGCATCTTTGAATGAATAACAGTTGCGGTGGCCCAGATTAAAATTAATTATTCCTGATTTTATTGTATTTCAATAATGGTATGATATCAGAGTTTACCTTTTGATGTACTACTTGCAGCACTTCCTTTCATTTTTGGAATACAGTTTATGACTCATATATATTCAGAGAGAAATTGTACTTCCTTTCATCACTGTAATTTCAATGAAATATTTGTAACACAAAAACATATTTTAATATAAAAAAGATATTGTTCGTGTCACAAGCCAAAAGAACAATTATTACCAGCTACAGTCAGTATAGAAGAGCCGGTAATGTAACCATGCAGTTGAGTTTGCTAGTGTATTTGAACATATGTGGCCTATTTAATCAGTCCTGTGTTTGTTTGTTTGATTGGTGTTTAACGTCGAGTACTCAAGGGTATTTCACTTATATGAGGACGGACACAAATATCACAAAAAAATCTGCTCCCTGTTACTCTTTAGCTTTGCGAACACCAGGGCAACAGAAAGCAACCTCTGTTCTCGCCTTTTACGATCGACCGAGGAAGCCGTGGGAGTATTTTGCAGGTCCATGGCCCACCCGCTCCCTCACGGCGCCAGTCCTGTGATTTCAAAAACAAAAAAAAAAGGTTAGCAATACTTATTTCACAGTCAGCGTGGAGAAGAAAAGGTGCAGTCTAAGACGTATCGAATTCAATCAAAACGTTTGTCAGAAAATCATTGATATGTTTTTCTGGATGTGCCGTTGTTGGTGGCGATAATGTCCATTCGCTACAGATACTGTAGTTTGAAATCAAACAGCCTGAAGCTGTATGCTAGATTCAAACTGACGTACTGTCCGCATCGGTTTTCATCCTAATAAATGAGTGCGTTTTATGGCAGCGGATTGTAACAAGGATGTAAGTATCGTATTATAAATTTCAAGTACAATTCCAGTAAGTTACTTGTGAAATGTTGACCGAAAAGAAACCAACTGCTCTTCAACTAAACCCGAGTTAATAGTTCCGGTATTTGGACAGTACAACGCCCAACAATATAAGTGAAACAATTTCGAGGTTAGCTTTTGCCGAGACTCTTAATGTAAATGAGTTTCTCTAGATAGCGGATATTGACGAGTGTTTTTTATCGACGTTTCTGTCCTGTTCTTGTCAGTTCTATGTTGAATCAGGCCCATGTACGTTGTACTTTAAACACTAGACTGGTATTACATAAAACAAGACGAAAACATGAAATTGAGAATATATATTTACTTGAGGTTTTTTTCTGCAAATAATGTATCTCGAACAAACAACCTTATTGCTCATTTTCACAAATAAATCAAATATATTTTCTATTATATACACATCTAACCTTGCTAATACGAAACGGAATGAGGAAGTAGGCTCCAAAGGGAACTCTCATCGATTTAGCATTCGAAAAAGAGATATTCAAAATAATAATCTACCTTCAGTTTATTTGGTCTACAGAAAACCAACCGATCGTAACTCAGAAGCGGATTAAGCAATAAATGTCTCCCAAATGTATGTTTGACCAAGTTAACGCCAGGCTATTGGAATACCAAGTATAACACATGGGGAACCATTTTTCTAAATCATGTGATAAGCAGGTGGTCGACAGAAATGATATAAAGTTAAAATATGAATAGCTATACAAGAAAATTTTGTTTGTTTGTTTGATTGGTGTTTAACGTCGTACTTAAGGGTATTTCACTTATATGACGACGGACACAAATATTATACAAGAAGAAACTACAAATACTACAAATAGTTACATTTGGACACCTAGAGAATCCCCACAAGCTGGGAAATTCGATTGTAAGATGACTTTACAACGATATAATTGCACCACAGAATGATGTTTACATCAATGCTGATGATCCTAATCCAAATTCACATTGATGAATCAATTCATTATTATTGCTGTCATCTACAAAAGTATCAATATGCTAGTTTTACCTCAAAAAATTAGACGTATGCGTTTGATTTATTTCTTCATATACAGCTTTTAGCTCCATTATTTATCAAATACAATAGTTATGTGTATGACTAACAGCAAAGGAGCTACATGTTACCCTGGTTTTCTCAGAGCTTAGGAACAACAATAAGACGGTATGTTTGTGTGTTTTTGTTTTGAGTCAGACACCTTTAATGTTATAGTTTCATCCAGGGGGGGGGGGTCTCGTTCATCCATTGGGACTAGCACAGCATCATTTGATTGAAATCATCAATCCAGCAAACGAATAAACTGTTGGGAACACGTCTCTCACAGCCACTGGTACGGAATTCCTCAAACACTATAACCATTCAACAGCCGAAAGAACATCGACCTCAGACGAGTTAGTAGAATTATTTATACGTGTGTCAGTAATGCCACAAAATTAACTGCAGTCTTTGGCCTCCTGGCCAGCTGAAAGATTTACAGAACGTTCAGGGCAACCTCAGCCGTACGCCTCGGTCACACGGTCTCAATAAGCACATGTTTGCAATAAGCACATGTTTGCGGATTACATTATTCTCGGTGTCACTGAGATGTATGTTAAAGTTATACTCGATAAATCGTGGCCAACAGTTTTTTTCGTGGGCCCATAATCGCAGTCATTGTCGATGAACAATATGTTATGCTTGCAGATTTTAAGAATCTTTTTTAATTTTTTTTTTTCTTTTAATTTATAAATAATTTTGTATTGTTTTCGCCCCACCTTACTATGAAGAGGAAGCCAATTTGGCGCTAAACAGACTATTATTGCTGGGGTGACGCCATGACCTTACATGTCTGAATTCGACTAATGCTGAAGAAAAGCCTGTTATTTAAATAAATTTAAGCCCATTTAGATGTTCAACTTTTAACCACATAACTAAAGGTTCTAGTTCTAAAGGATTTAATATACACCTTCTTTGCTGAATTAAATCTTAAGCCGCCTTCTGTACAAAAATGTCATTAAAATGTATGAAAACTACATGCAAGCTTAACTGTTATATACCAATAAAGTGTTCGTTCTCTAATCGCTATATTATGACAAAATGGATACAGGGTCTGGTGTAAATGTGCTGTGGGCATTACGGGAAACTTTTTTCTGATTTGTTTGTGGCTTAACTTTTAAATCACTGAGTGTTTGTACAAGCCACCAATGTTTGCGAGAAGCTGTAATAAAAGGCTTGTCAAACCTCCTATCGAAGAAAATAAACAGTGACTTTAAAAAAGCCGTATATACAAATCGTTATGTCTATGTGTGGTTTTCTACAACTCACTTTGATGTTACTTCCCTATCTCTAGTCAAGAAATCGTAGAGTTGACAAACCACTTGCCAGTGATCTCGACAATTAACGGTGGTAGTCACTCTTTATTTAGAGGTGACTTCAAACATTTTAACATCCAAAATATGTTCCTATGCTGTTCCACTAATAATCGTTTATTCACGTCATCACTAATAATGGTTTTTATTCATTCTACCATTGGAATTGGTTGATTCAGTCCACCGCTGGTAATGTTTTTTTCATTCCACCACTGATATTTGTTCATAAGTTCCACCACTGGTCTTGGTTTAATAATAACACCATTGATATGGTTTATTCATTCCACCACTGGTATTAGTTTATTAATTCCACCATTAATAATGATTTATTCATTCCATCACTAATGTTGGTTTTATCACGCCACCGCTGATATTAGTTTATTCATTCCACCATTAATATTAATTTATTCCTTCCACCACTAATAACGGTTTATTCACACCACCGCTGATATTTGTTTATTCATTCCACCTTTGATATCAATTTATTCATTTCACCACTAATATTGGTTTATTTATTCACCACTGATATTGTGCCAATCACTCTACCACTATGTGTTTGAACTAAAATATATTTGAATCCATGCACGTTGTGTTTTCACAAATCCTGTCTTCGGGATAAACTCTTTGGATGGTGATGTTTTCATGTTAAACACATACTGCCTGTCTATTACATGCTCAGACGATTGATTTTGAGTTGTTCATTTATATTGGGGAGGCAGAAATAATTGTCTAATTCGATAGTCATTTTATTTTTTAACACATTTTAACAGGAACTAAAAGTAAATTGTCAAGTTATATAAATAACGTATTTGAACAAATTGTAGATCTCGGGCAAATATAAAAAGAAATTTTTCTAGCTGTGCGTTGGGTCTAATTAAAACTCATAGCTAATACTATTGAGTTGATCCTCGGATAATTTGAACAGAGTGATGTTTTTTGTTTGTTTTGTTATAAGGTATCTCCTGGTATTCGAGTCTTGTCGTTTTCCAGAGATTTTTTTTAAACGAATAGCCCAGATTAGCTAAATGCGATAACACGTCTTGTTGAAATGATTGATGGTGAAGGGTATACATATTGTATTGTCAGATACATATGCAGGTGTTACGACAACATGGCTTATTGCATTATTTTGTGTGAACGTTTTTCATTATTGTGTATTTCACTTGGGAATGTTCTTCTATGTAAACACGCTGGATGGAAAAATCTGTTATAACAAGATGGCTACATTCAGGGCAATTTATTTATAAACAGCTAGGACGGCGGTTCAATTCTACGGATCATATTGCCTGCAATCTACAGTGTAGCTGATCAGGTTAAGATCAAACAATTACTGAGAGATGATGTTCTACTTTCGCGTTCTTTCATCTGATTAAATTCATACTTAAAAAGTTCCCTGTAATTTGTTTGGCGCAATTAAGATCTGAACTCTGGGTCTACCAAGCCGCATTCAGGATTCCTGCTATAATAAGCCATTCACACACAAGATATATTTATGCCAAAATGCAGCTTCATATTATGTTTCATTTACGTGACAGGGTGCCAAAAGGATTGTTTTTGTTACACTTATACGTATATTAGATAAACATATATGTACAAAAGGAACATATGCAATATTTGTTCTTTCACAAACCCTGTTTGATCCTGTTGATATCAAACGGCTGCATCGAACGGATTCCATAAACATATGCATTATGTTGTATTAAGATCTGCCATTTTATTCTACATACATATGTAGATCATTCTGCAAATATTGGTTATTCAAAACTGACATGTTAAATTAAACAGAGCACCGTGTCCCAAATCAGTTTGAACATTTTTTAGTTTTATTTATAAATTGGTACCATAAATATACCAGCTAGCATGATTTTGGGGGGGATAAAATAGCAGTTGGTCACGTATGAATAAGCACATTTATTAACATATTTTTTTATTTTTTTAAATTTGTGATAAGCGCTGAACAAAAGAGTTTGCTGACTCTATTTTAGTTGTGAGACACCAATGAGCGTTTAATGGCAGCAACTCTTTCCACAAAGATGTTGAATCGTATGTAAGTCATGCACAGGACAATCAACACTAGTTAGTGATCCCATCTGACCTGTGACCTTCCTGGGTTATTTGTTGTGACAAACAACCTAGAATCCAATCCCTCGTATCTGCAATGCTGTTATAAATTAGCTAGATGGACTACACACCGTGACCTTGGTGTGGTTGACTTAAATAAAGGCTACGTGACACAATTGATTATATAAGAAACAGAAAGATTAACTCATTAGTCACAGATAATTAGTTTTAATACTCGATGTCTATACATAGAACACTAGGGAAGATAACAAAGAGTGGCAAGTTGTTGGTTTTATTACCAGCATCGAGAAGTGTAGCTCGGCTGGGTAGGATGCATACAAGATTTTAGCTATGCTACTTGAAGTTTCTTAACCTTTAGAAATAACAGAACGCTACATGTACCTTACTTCAGCACTTTTATCTTGCAATTTATAAAAATTGGATGACCCTACCCTGACTTAAACCACCTCGATTCTTTCCTTGAACACTGTTGAGTTAGACCGACACATAAAACGACCACTTGACGTCCATTTTCTGGTCAAAATCAATCTTTTCTCAGCAGTACCACAATCGTTTAAAAATGTCTTCTGCAGTAGTTGGTCATGCGGATTCAACGTTATTTAGCATTCACAGGCACACCAGATTTCTAGTTTTGGTACAGCTGTATCTCGTATCCCTATATACTATAAGTCTATATAAGATACGTATTCTCATCTAACATCATGTTATGATTGTTGTTTAAAAAAAATCTGTACGCATTTATCTTGTAATGTGGCCGCACACTGGACATAAATAAGTATAAAATAATCCAAACATCTGCCACAATAAATAAAAAAAATCTAGTATAAAACTGGTTTACTGTGTAGGCAATTGTCGTCTTAGTTGTTTAATTCAGTACTGTTATGATACTCTGTGTAAGAAGACAATAGTTTGTTTGTTTTTACTGGCATCATTGAGCATGTGTCCAACAACCGGGTAAAGCATCGGATCACATGTTATACAATGGACAAAGAACATGGAAAATATAAAGGCTGACTAACTACGTTTAATAAAAAATGAACTTATAATTTTATTTAAAAAAAAAAACAACAAAAAAGCTTTATATACATATGTGTAAGAAATATAAACAGAAATACAAATAGATCTTATGAATATACAAAATGGAGGACCAAAATCCAACAATAGTCTCTTGAATTGACGTGAGCTTATCACACGGTTAGGTACGATGGGAAAATTGAAACTAGCTTCCCGTGATGGAGATGTTTGTTACTGGGAGGAAAAACCCAATCATCAACACTGAGGTTACGTGGATGCTCTCGTAAGTGGTGAATAATACATGGACTTGGTGACAAAATCCGTTTTCTGTCTCTGTTAATTCCATTGGAAGGCGCATTTGTCTGAAACCTTAAACACAATTGAAACACAAACTACACCACAAATCGCGCCAATCATGAAGCCGTCTTCGATTCATGCTATAGGCAACAAAAACTATATTAATTTTGCTGACATTATAGACAGAAACCGGTTGTTTTGTGAATAACTGATAATATATCAATGAACATTGTGTTGGCATCGCTGTCAAAGGGATATCACTCGCATTTGCTTTGTTTGGTGAAAGAAGACGATAATCCTATAAGCAGTTATTTATATACTAATGTACATTTATGTCTATATACATTATGCTACTTGCCAACGATTTTTAAATTTTAAGTCACGATGAAATATTAAATTCTAGGTTTTCTACTGTAAAGCATAAGCAACGGAGCCCATAATACGTCAGTCATCACAGCGTCAGTCATTCCTTTCATATACAATAGAACCATGATGTAGTTTATAATGTTTTCTTTTATCTTTACTATGAACGCATAGGCGCTCTGCAGTTTAACCTTTACACCCTTTACAAGGCATATTCGTGCATGTGATTGATTTTCTAGGAATGGTGTATTGTGGGACATATTTATTGATTTGTCGGTGACTAAATTTTGCTATCCACAAATATTGATTCAACCGGACAATTTGTCAACTAAATATTTATACTTAATCCACTGCAAGCACTACGTAATATCTGATGACAGAAAATCGAAGAAGTGTAAAGGGTTGTTTTAAATTAGATACATACACTCTGACTAACTTCTCCACAAGTAACCTTTATATTCACTTGATCCAGCTCTAAGTTGCATTTACAAATGGCAGTAGCTATTTGGTATGTAATCAAATATATCTGGACTTCGTGACATTGAAACTGCAACTTTGTTTTATCCGAGATACTGACCAGCAAATAAGCTTGAGATTTTGTCCCGATACCATGTATTGTGACAAACTATCACTGGCTGTTCAGTTTATTGAATGGGATTTGGCAATGGAAGGTAGACGCGGATTTCCATATCCTCGTTGGAGACAAAGGGTACTACTTGCCAATGAGTAAGTAGATGGATTGCAGCAAAACAGAAAACTGACATTTCCTGGAATTTCTGTCAACTGTTATTGTTTATATAGAAGACTAAATACACGACGGCGCCTTGATCAAACACATGCGACGATGAAAGATTCACAAATGACATGCATCATTATAAATCTACCTCTCTCACCACGAGGCCATATATCCGGTTGATATTTTTCCTTCAGAATAGATTCTTTCTTCATCGTAACTGTACACTCGTATAAGAAGAAGAAAAGGATATTAAAGAAGGGCTATGTCTAGATGTACTGTGGCTTTCAACATGTTGTTTAACCAACGAATACTCTGCATAATCTGTCAAATTTTTCACGTGGCATGCATTGTTTTGAAGGAAGCATGATGCAATTGCATATTCCCCCTCTCATCTGGTAACAGCAAATCGTTACATGCATCATCACTTCAATTATCCCTGATCTTAACAAATACAACATTGTCATGCAGTACATGTATATAATGTGACTGAAGAATATGTTAATATATAATTGGTAAGATATGAATATATGGGACGATAGGTCCTGGAAGCGATATAGCTTAAGTTCACCTCGTTACAAATTAAGACCTAACAACAAAATATGCAACCGTTCAACAAATACCAAAATATAAATGTTGACTACATACATACCACAATGAGAAGATTTAACTGCAATGCTAATATCCTCTGTTTTAGCAAAATCTATATTTTTTTCGTAGCTAGAAATATGTATGCTACAATCAAATTGGAAACGATATGTTCCGACCGTAATATATATGTTGACCTACCATTCACTTTAAAACACGTTTATCTTATGCAGGAGCCTAACATATAAAAGAGTTTACAGACTACTAGTATTGTATTAGGCCTACTCCGTCAAAACGAACAAAGTGACATTAGGTCAATAATTACAGTTCCTAACAAGGACACATTAATCATTAATATCAATTAAACTTTCAACTTAATAACTGATGCATATAGAATTTCATTGTTAATCTTTACTGATATTAATAAAACTCATATCAAGAAGTTGTGCATTCTAGATTTATGTTCCATTGTATATGCTGCAGTGAAATTCTAAACATATTAGCTGTTCATAATTTGACATAATCATGTAAAAATTGTAGATTTGTTAGTGGCACCATTCCGGCATATAGTTGGATTTTTTTTTGTAATTAAAACGATGATCACATAATGTTCATATATATATTTGTGCATGTATTTAGGATCTGGAAATTCATTTTTAAAAAAAGTCAAATGACGAATATGTTCGCAGTTCCAGTCAAATGCTTCTGAATCAAACAATATGATGATGCAGACCGATTCATTAATTAAACTACCTACGTATTAAGCAATATTAGCCCGATTTCACCTTTTATAATGGCTTAAGAAAAATGAAAAGTAAAATAATTAAGTTCAGCTTTTATATAATCACTTATTATGTCCCATTTGGGATCATAAAAATGTATACAATATTGTTTCCATGTACTTAAACTGATGCTTGAAAGTTCGTTAAGTTTTTTCTTATCTTTGAGAAATACTTATAAAAAGTGGATTTCTACAGCCCCTGGTATATGCACCAGGAAAGCCTGCAAGAGAGCAATTTTAGCACAGAACTGTGGTGATATCCAATGACTGTATTGGCAGTATTTTATTAAAAACCCTGGTATGTTACGTTCAGGCCAGCCCTTCATTGCAGGGACGAATTATAAAATATAAAAAGCTGGAATAAACTAATCCACCTTATGAATGTATAATGTTTAAACACAACAATGTTGTGTCTGATAAACACTTGACGGTTAATCTAAACTCTTGACGGTGTATGGCTCCATTAGAGTATCACAATGGCACAGTGAATTAGAGTAAAGTGACGTTGCGCCCAATGTGCATTCATGCTTTAGTCATGCCATGGTATCGAATCCGTTTGTTGCTCCATAAAGAAGATGAGATGACAGGATGACAGGATCCCTTTGGATTTGTTTGTTGGATTAGGGTTTAACATTGTACTCAAGGGTATTTGATTATATGACGACAGATTGTCCACTTCACACTGTTCGTTGCCTTATTACGGCGGAAAACAAGGATGAAACCTCGCATAAACCACCCCTGCGATTGTTGGACTTACATCTTGTGACTCACTTATATGCCGGAGTGTCGACAGACGGACTCGATTCTGTGAATAGTAAATCAAAGCAGGCTTAGAAATCACACTCGCTAACCAATAAGCCATGGCCTCGGGCTTAGATGCCCTTGCAAACGTAGGATATAAATTTGGGCAAATACATTGAATAACCAATCGTATAACTCATTGATAAATAAGAAGACGGACGGATGAAGTCTGCTCCACAGAGAAGGGGTAGTCAATGTTATATTCTACCTGTTCCTTTGCTGTCTAGATACCAAACGATCGAAACTAACAAGTGGAGTTACAGTTGAACAAACATCTAAAGCTGGCAAATCCGATTTAAAGATAACAAAACAAATGTATTATAGCAACAAACAATGAGGTTTGCATCGGGTTTTATAATAATTATGTACTTCAGCTTAGGATTATTGTATATTTTAAATCAGTTAATTAAGCTGTTGCTGTCATATACAAAAACATCACTATGTTCCAACATATTAGATACATAGTTTTGTCGTAATGCTCAATTAAAAACTTTCAGATCTATTGTTTATCAAATGCAATATTTATTTGTAGGACTAATTTCTTAATAAGGGAGTATGAGCTTTGTGTTGTCCCGGTGTTCTCTGAGCTAATGGACGACAATTGGCCGAATATGTTTCGAGTCTTAGGACTCCCTTGTTTTTGTGGGTTTCCAATGTCGTCGAGGATGGCTTCGTTCATCCATTGGACTAGCACGCAGTCACCTGATTGAAATCACCAATAAAACAAGCCCGAATAAACTGTTGGGAAGTAACTGTTGGGAAGTCATCTAACCGAGCCATTTGCACGACATTCTTTATATATCATCAACAGCCTTTGGAACATCACTCATCTGACATGTATCCTCCTTGGCAATCTGTAGTACACTGCTGATAAAACGCTGTGACACTTTGCTGATCTAGAGCGGGGTTTCAAAGAAAGTTTCAGACCAGAAAATAGAATTATTTATATCAATGACATTAATACCAGATTGGTCTCAGCAAATTAATAGTAGTCTTTGGCTACCTGGCCAAATCATAGATTTTCTGAACAGTAAATATAGTACCGTAAAGAGGATAAAGCATTAGCATGGTGCTTTTTTAAATTGTAATCACCCAGGATGAGTGTT
>JAVFBW010145164.1:0-22222 GCA_034783835.1 Mopalia ciliata | reverse complement strand
CACAATATCTCCAATACTGGCTACCATGATGACACAATACCGGCTACCATGATGACACAGTACCGTAAATACTGGCTACCATGATGACACAATACATCGAATACTGGTTACCATGATGACACAATACCTTCAATACTGGCTACCATGATGACACAAAACCTCAAATACTGGTTACCCTGATGACACAATACCTTCAATTCTGGCTACCATGATGACACAGTACCTTCAATACTGGCTACCATGATGACACAATACCTCAAATACTGGCTACCATGATGACACAATACCTCGAATACTGGTTACCACGATGACACAATACCTTCAATACTGGCTACCATGATGACACAATACCTCAAATACTGGTTACCATGATGACACAATACCTCCAATACCGGTTATCATGATGACACAGTACCTCCAATACTGGTTACCATGATGACACAATACCTCCAATACTGGCTACCATGATGACACAATACCTCCAATACTGGCTACCATGATGACACAATACCTCCAATACTGGTTACCATGATGACACAATACCTCCAATACGGGTTACCATGATGACACAATACCTCCAATACGGGCTATCATGATACTTAAGACAAATATAGGCTAACAACTCAACAAGACAACAGCCAGGTAAAGAGGCAATACATATGGTATTGATTTAATGATCTCAAGGACATAATACCTACAATGCTGGTTACCATAGCAACAATTCGTAATACTGGTTACCATGGCACTAAAACATTAAATACTGGTATCAGGGGCTTGGGGTCGGTTGCTCGAAGTGCTTTTAAAATTTAGCCCCAGTTGCTCGAAAGACAATTAGCTGCTGATACCAGATTAATTTGCTACCATCGGGTAAGAGATAGACATTCAACATGACATGATGTCATCTTATACCGGATTAAATTTAACTTTATATCCAAGATAAAACTTTGGATTATCTTTTCTCCAAAAATCATTTTTGGACATATGCGGGAATGAATCTAAGCCATCCGAACCAAGTACAATTAAGAAATCATATGTTTAGAACCGACCACAGATGTTTACATCAATATTATCACTTCTTTCCCTTTGATAATTGCCTATTCGTCACAAATTGTTAGAAATGACTTACTCATCTGGGTTGCTGTCTAGTGGAGGTGGGTCTCTTGAAACCACATGTGGAATGTTGCCAGATTTCTCTACAAATAGAATAGATTGAAAAAGTGGTAAATAGGACAAACTGTCTTTATACTAAATCATTTGATTGTCGTTAAACCCTGTGCTTGATAGAATTTACCTTACGACAACAGTGTACTCTAACTCTACCCTGTGCTTGATACAATTTACCTTACGACAACAGTGTACTCAAACACTACCCTGTGCTTGATAGAATTTAACTTACGACAACAGTGTACTCCAACACTACCCTGTGCTTGATAGAATTTAACTTACGACAACAGTGTACTACAACACTACCCTGTGCTTGATAGAATTTAACTTACGACAACAGTGTACTCCAACACTAAATAGACTATAACAGACCATGAGCTATTGAGTGTTTTGATCTTTATTAAAACATAGTTTTCTTTCAGTGCTATAAAGGTAGCATGGCAATGCACGGAACATAATGTCTTCAATAAGCATTAGGGCCACTATTTTAATTTGTTTGTTTGTTTGATTGGTGTTTAACGCCATACTCAAGGGTATTTCACTTATATGATGATGGATTGTCCACTTCACACTGTACACAGCCTTATTATGCTGGAAAACTGAGAGGAAACCTCGTCAAAACCACCCCGGCGATTGCCGGAGCTACAACATGTGATTCGCTCATATACCTGATGGTCGACAGGCGGACTCGATTCTGTGAACGGTAAATCGCAGCAGATTCAGTTTAAGAAGTGCACTCGCTACCACTAACCCACCCCTGCGGGCCCTGAATGGTGTTTGACACTTAGATTATTTATTTCAATAACCATTGTTACACAACCATAACATGTTCTGTTAGAAAATTCTTACTTCCATGCCATGCTTTAAACCTATTGCCTTTAGTTTGATGTTGTTTATTCTTGTACTGAATGGTATGTCCATTTCTTATTCTGCCTTACTTATTAAATATGGTGGAAACTGATTTCCACATAGTCCAGCAATATGACAAACTGTTGATATGAGTGGAATTATTTGTCAGAATACCAGCCAATGGATTAAATAAAATCACCAACACTGGCAAGAAAACATTAACAAGGTGCTATAATAATATACAATAAAATCAATTGATATAATTTTTGAAGAGACCACAAAAAGGCTGAGCTCCAGTTGCCCCTACAGGAGCGTCTGTTTAAATAGTCCACCACCTATTACCAGCCGTCAGCTTGAATCATTGATTAATGAGAAATAGCTTTGTTTGATTGGTGTTTGTCGTACTCAAAGGTATTTCACTTAAATGACAACAGATTGTCCACTTCACACTGTACATAGCCTTATTACAGTGGAAAACCGAGAGGAAATCTCGTAAAAAACACCCTTGCATTTGCCGGAGCCACAACTTGTGACTCACTCATATACCTGATGGTCGACAGGCGGACTTGATCCGGTGAACGGTAAATCAAAGCCAGTTCAGATTAGGAAGCGCACTCGCTACCACTAAACCGCGGCCTCGGGCCATGAGAAATAGGAAATGACTATTTCACTCATAAAACATGAAAACCCAATGGGTGAAAAAACCCTGCTTGAATCCTTTTCAACAAATAATTCAATTTCAAATATTAATCATTACAGTTTGATACATTTCACAAATAATTATTTCATTTACACTTGTAACACAACTTTCCTGTAATCTTCAAATGATGAAAGAGTTCTCTCAAAGCAATGAAACACTGTTAATGTTCAATACTTTAACAACATAAAAATTATTTAATTAACAAAACACTCTTTTCATTATAACCAATAAACTTAATAAAGCATTAACTACCCTTTTTTAATCCGTTGGGTAGAAGTGAAATCTGTACTATACATAAAACATGAATGTTGTATCACCCAGGGACTGTATAGCAGAATTATAACATTGACATTGTTAAAATTAATATTATAATAATAATAATCATTTTTTTCTTTATGTAGTCAAAAACCTCCCAGGTACCATGTTGATGAAAAAAAATTGAATAGACCACAATTCAGAACTGACAATTGTGAAAATGAGTCTGGCTTTGTGAACATGAAAAAGATGACGTACAAATACAGTACAAAATAAACCACCTAAAAGTTTGATATCCACTGCAATCAATTCATTGACTGAATGAAGCATTGGTTGATGCAGAACACTGTGCTTAAGGGTGTATCACTAATATGATGGTCGTAAATGCCACCCAATTTAACTATAAAAGGAAAAATGTTAAATAATAATGTTTATCAAGTGGAAAGACAACATGATTATTCTCAGATCACACTTCCTTTAGTCAGAGGGTGACCACAGGCAATGTACTATTAATATATAATGTATAAAACAGCATAATGATAGTAAAAAGCTGAAACAGAGTATACCTTTTCCTTTTGTTTTGTCGAGTTTAGCTGAGTGGTAGGGGTTGCCCTTGTCTCCTGTTGGTTTGCTACTCTCTTTGCTAAACAATGGTTCTACAATAGGTGCTACCAGAAACAAAGCTTCTCTTTAAATAATGATCAACGATGAATGAACGAATATTTACAATATAACTGTTAATATTCGCTTTAAGACAAACATTGGGTATTTTGGTGTCATTTCTTCCCTTAATACTCATGCATTAATGTTGTCATAAGAAAACAATTGATGAAATGATACACCAACAAATATTAAATAAGACAATTGTAATTAGAGAACAATAAATACAGTAAACCTTAAAAAAAAACATTGTAAAAACATTACAATCTCAAAAATACTATGTTTTTTTTTATTTCACTTCCTTTAATAGCTGTATGACTATGCTAAATAACTTACTGCACATCTGTTATTGATATATAGACTTTAGTAGAATCAATGAGTGAATTAGAGTTACATCCCCTTAGAAACTCTTCTTAGTTAAAGTTACAAAGAGTACATATCATGCACAAAATTAGTGACACAGATTATTAGGTTGGAATTAAGAATTGGTTCTGCTACTCCTAGTGACAAATTTATTGTTCTTTCAACTCGTTGCTTATAGAGTGAATCAACCCATATATTGTTTAAGATTGACTTCATTACAAGAGATGAAAATAAATAAACTGTTGAGGACAAGCTTTTAAATAGGTTTTAATCACAAGTTGTTATTATTAACCTACATGAAAGACAACATGTAACTTGAAGCTCAGATTTAACCTACACGACTAACACAGTAGTCAGAGAGCTAGCCCTTCTAACCAGGAACCAGAGTTCTAATCCCGGTGGGTGGAGGCAAGAAAAAATGTATTTTTCTACAATATTATACATAAAGAAATTGCCATCTATAAGTAAGTTGGTAAAAATTAGATAATATGCTCACTAGCATTTGTTAATAAAAGAGGCAGTTATTCTATACAAAAGATGATAGAGTTAATACAGGAGCGATTCATAACAGATGTTGTAATCTAAACAGTTTTCAGTATTTTGTTTTTATTATTATTTGGGAATAATGCAATAGGGCTGTTTGTTCAAAGGGTGGTCGGTCTTTGATTTCAAACTTGATGCAAGACTCTGTAAACAAAATTAATTTTCTTCATGGATTAATAAGTTGTAAGTGGGCTCTTAATAGTAAATCTTTCCCTTTTCAACTATGAATATATTCTATATTAATCAGAAGGTTTACTTAAAATCCAAAGGTTTTCATGAAATCAAAGGGCTGTCAAATCGTAATTATTTTAATCTTACCAAAAATTCAATTTTAGTCAAGTGAACTTGACTCCGGAAAATGACTATTTGACAGAGAGAGTTTTACTCAATTTAACTCCCGCTATGTTATCTTTTGAACAACTCCGGACCTTTCACAGACTTTCTGAGGGTTTTGAAATCAATCAAACACTGGACCATCACAGAAAGGCACCACATTAACAGCATGAAATTCACTCTCTTCAGTCAGAAATAGATTAATTTTTCAATGACTACAGAACTGCTGATATTTCATATTGAATTGGGTTTAGTCTTGATTGTTAGTCAGTGTTAGTCTTACTATGCATACCTTTTTTTTTAAATTTTGCATCAAAGTTTACATTTTGTCTTGTAGAGTCAACACTGAATCGATTGGGTGTTCTGTCGGTTGATTGATTGATATATTGATTGGTTGATTTATAGATTGGTTGTTGTTTAACAAATTTCACTAGAATAAAGACAGTGTTTAAACTAGCACAGCAACACAATCATGAAATGTCAAATGTCTAAACTACAAAGAGAAGTAACTGCCTTTAGCCAGCCAGCCAACATAAATCTCATGTATTTATCTGAATTGACAGGGATATTTTCTTTCTCAACGTTAATCAGAAGGTTTACATGAAATCAAACGACTGTCAGATCACAATAATTTCAATCTTACCAAATGATTATCATAATCCTTCAAAGTGTTTAAGATAATTTGAAGAGAGAAATGTATACAGTAGAGATGGGGTTAATATGTTTTACAAGAAAAGAGATAAATATAGTACATGCACTTGTTTGGTCTCAATACCAGTGTAGTATATGTGTTACTACGCTGGAACCCATATGTAGTTAGTTTTTAATATATAATGTTATAAAAGCAAAACAAATTGTTGTTTTTTAAAGCATAGACTAAATTTTGATTGGTTCTACCTGGATTTGGTTTACTTGAAACCGATTGGTTGAGCTTCGCTGTGTGATGAGGGTTACCACGGTCACCAGTCACATGATCAGTTTTCTTACTGATCATTGGTTCAACAACAGCTTTATAACATAACAATGAACAACTTTTCAAAATAAAATCATATATATATATATAAGAATAAAATAAATATTTCTGTACATGTATGTCTGCATTTTCTAAACATTAACAGCTCTTTAGAGATTTACAAAGCAAACTTTAATACACTTCATTTGAGCATATCTTTGTATTTGTTCTGTTTGTTTTATTGAGTGCCATAAATAAATTTTCGTTCAGTGTTAAATGAAGGCCAATTTGTTTTGACTGAGGTAAACAGACTGCTCTATAACCCTAGATATCGGAAGATTACTAAATTTACTCTACTTGGCACCATCAAATTAAAAGAATTAGGCTGATATATTACTCTTTAAATGGTTTCATTAAGAAAATAGAGGTGGAAGCCTTACAGTACAGGGAGAATAAATGTGTTAGTTAACCACATGTTTACCTTTCTTATTACTGTTTTTATCTGGGGATTTATTAGAAGAGGGGGCTGCCATTGTTTGTCCACTAGTAGCCTTAGACACCATGGTTTCCTTGACAACAGCTTTGTTGTGTTTGCCGCCAGGAGCTGCGGCAGTTTGTCCGCTGGTTGCCTTGGAAACAATGGCTTCCTCGACAACTGGTTTCCCACCAGCAGGACTTGAGTGAACTCCTTTGGATTTCTCTGCTTTAATCAAATCACTCCCTTCAAGCCAAACATGATAAAAAAACTAAATACATATTTTTTAAAAAATCTTAAAGAAAGGAAATAAATCAAATAAGAGAAAAGTTACCTCATTTATTTCAAATCTATATTGAAATTTGGATGATCATGTGACCTCACTAAAGCAGGTCCCACAGCTGGTTAAGCTTTACCAATATAAATGCAAATTTCTTTAAAACATTTCTAATCTATGTTATGTCAACACAAATATGTCAAATACAATAATATTTTCCCAACTTTCATTTTGTGTAATTCTTATGAAAAGTCATAAATAGCTTCCACCAATAGTTTGATTGTTAGCGCATAGAAAGCATCCTTATTTTCTTCGTGTTACAAAAATCATTCTAACATATCTTCTAACATATTATCACAAATGGATTATTCAATATCTTCATACATGTGTGTACATATCATAAACACATACCAGGTATGTATTTTAATAATGACAGCAAAATGACAGCAAAATGATATAAAACCACTTACAAAGAACAGAAATGAGACATTTCTTAAAACAAACCGAACTGGTAGAAATGTTGATTTATTAAAATAAACAAGGTACTTTGAGGTATCAGGCCCTCTGTTTTAGTTCTCCTTATTGATCCTTAATAGCATACACAGAGGGTCATGCCGAATAATTATAATTAAAAACCAAGCTGATGGATGTTACTCATTAATGAACGCATATCAAATTTAATAATTACGAAATACTTATGAGTTAAGTACCGCAGAACATTTACAATTTTTTAATATAGTAGTTAATATAAAAACTTTTCCTCTGTTTCACTCAGAATGTACATGCTGGGATTTGAGTGGCTTATTTTTTAATTCACAACCAAATGAAGTCTAAAATAGTCATGCAATGGTTACTTTATGCCGAACATGCTACATATTATTATAGGCTCTATAAGTATTTGTAATATGAATATCCCAGTTTGATGTCAGTTTCATTATATTAAATTATGTTGATACTGAACATAAACATTTTACAATTGCAAGTTACTAAATCTTGAACCTAAATTCCTTATTTGAACTAAATAATACTGAAGATAAAAACTCATAATTATGACTTAATAAATACTGCACATATGTGAACTAATAAATACTCAACATTAAAGATTATGTTGATGACTTAATAAATACACAGGAGATAAATTTCTTGTTAACCGAAAGATCACATAACAGTTTACAATTATGTGTAAATAAATACAGTAGGTTCATATTTACAATTATGTGTGAGTCAATATGGTAATAAGATTAAGATTGCATGCTATAACAGTTCCTACTTGTTAATGAGTTAAAACATTGTCATCAAAGACTATAGTTGTAAGTTAAAACATAGCTATCACCTGTACATTTCGTGAATACCCTGGCTATGTGACTAATATGGAATCTGGTTCTATGCTACATTGTACTGATACATGTTTTGTTGGTAATTTGTTACAATGTACATGTTTTGTTGTTAATTTGTCAAAGGGGACATGTTTCGTTGTTAATGTGTTAAAGCGTACATGTTTTGCTGTTAATTTGTTAAAACTTACATGTTTCGTTGTTAATTTGTTAAAACGTACATGTTTCGTTGTTAATTTGTTAAAACGTACATGTTTTGTTGTTAATTTGTTAAAACGTACATGTTTGGTGTTAATTTGTTAAAACGTACATGTTTCGTTGTTAATTTGTTAAAACCTACAGGTTGTGTGTTAATTTGTTAGACTAGAGCCAGCTATCATATAATACAGTTTCATGCTAAAATATAGATATCCTTTGTATATTTCTTAGATGTCATGGAAATAACACTATAAGACTATTATAGTACATGGTAAAACATGTAATTTGTTAGACCAAGCCAGCTATCTCAGAATATAGTCACATGCTTAAACATAGAGGTATAAATCACCTGTTTTCTTATCAGTCTTGTCGAGTTTATCTGAGTGATATTGGTTACCTTTATCCCCAGTGGGGTGATCTACTGATTTCTTCAGTTTAGGTACAATCACGGGCTGAGCTACAATATCACAGCCAACTTCATATCAATTCTTACACCTGTATCATATTATCTATTGATTCTTTTTCAAGGGGTTGCTAAAATATAATTAGACCGGAACAGTACAATTCATCATTTAACAAGTTACCTGACAACTCTTTCATCGAAACTTTTGTAAAATTGAAGATGCACAGCAGAGAGAAACAGTTCTGTGATATAGACGAAAAGTGCTTTATATGATAAAAAGCAAGTTGGATTTATAAATTGTTCAACAATTTTTAAAACAGACATGTTTTGGTTTGGTAGCTTTTTGTTTGTTCTATTCCCTACAATATTTATAAAAGTTGTGATAAAACCATAGTGAATACCTGATGTAACAGAGCTAGCTGTGGCAGCAAACATTGGCTCCTCCACAGGCACTGGTTTATGTGCAGATTTATCTCCCTTAGGTACACTCGCTGTCAAACCTCCACTGGAGCTTGCCTTTAACGGCTCCTCTACAGCTTTACCTTTGTCTTACAAAATAAAAAAGTGAATTTGTAAAAACAAACTTCTAACTGAATTAAATTTTAGAATTTCAACCTCCTGGATAGTCAAAAACAAGTTTTTTATTATTTTGTTTATGCCATACAAAAGTTATTTCGCTCACATGACAAGGCACTAGCCTAATGAATGAAAAGCCAAAGCATCCAGCATAGAATGACAAAATCGAGATAAGCCTAGGCACAAGTTGTGGTGCAACAACATGTGGATAGAGATACCAACAGACTGGTCTTTTGCTGACCATTATCTCAGAGGCAACAGGGCAAGGTAAGCTCCCACTAACCAGCCTCTCCAAAATAGACAGCAAGAGTACACAATTTTGAAATCTTTCATACACAATGACACACCCCTTATAATAACTGAGATATTATACAAGTTTTAAATACTTTTGGTAATCATCATAGTCAAAGCTTGGAGTTATTTTATCTGTCTAGTATAGCATCAGTTTACAGTTACACTTAAGCCACCAAAATAGTCAAACAAAAATACCATATAAACAGGAAAATAGCCCTACTCCATTGATACACATTTTTGGGGGACATCTTGCATTATTTTTTAAATGTATACGTATAAAAATTAAAGAGAAATTAATAAATAAAATATTCATACAAACAAATAAAAAGACATAACTTCTAAACAAAGTTAATTTAGAATGCAGTTAACTATTCCCCTGTTAAAGCTGTAAATGCCAAGTAATACAGTAAATAAAACAAATTAACGGAATAACAAAGAATGCAGCCAGAATTTATTGAGAAAGCCGTAAACCCAGAGAACAGAAAGCCTTATAAGACAGAAAATAACATAGCTTGTAAATAAGGGCTTTACATATTTTCTATACCTGATTAATTAAATGTATCAATGATATATAAGATAAGTATAGAAATACATGAATAATAGGAAATAGGGTTACAGATCTACAGCCAGAGATTTACAGCTTGGTATATGCCTGTACATGTATGCAAAGACCTACACATGTATAGCCATATTATCAGATAAGAATAACAATAAGGAGATATAAAGCCATATAGTCAGAGAACTAGAGCCAAAAGGCAGTGAACCAGTCATATAGTCAGAGAACTAGAGCCAAAAGGCAGTGAACCAGTCATATAGTCAGAGAACTAGAGCCAAAAGGCCGTGAACCAGTCATATAGTCAGAGAACTTTAAAAATCATACAGACAGATAACTAGACAGATAGTCAGAGAAATATAACCATATAGTCAGATAACTAGAGCCATAAAGATCATAGAACTAGAGTCATGCAGTCCTAGAGCTGGATATATATTGTCAGAGAACTTTTATAGCTATTGTAATATATTTAGAGCTATGTAGTCAGAGACCTAAAGCCATATAGACAGAGAACTGTAGCCATAGTGTCAGACATCTATAGCCACAGACAAGCATTAGACAAAGGTCAAGGGATCACCTTTCGGAGCTGCTGATTGGTTAAGATGTTTTGAGTAGTGTATGTTTCCATGGTCACCACCAGTTGGATGATCTGAAGATTTAACTATCATTGATTCAACTGCTGCCACTGAAAGTAAGGAAAGTTCAATAACCATTCATTAATAAATTGTTCAAACACGAATGAAAGCTTTTTCCACTAAAGTCGCCTGATTATTTCTATAAGATTGTTTTTGATTTGTGTTTAACGCCATAAGGCATAAACCATATTTCAAGAAAATGGTTGAAAACAAGAAACCGTGTAATAGACACGGTGAAATCATCATGTGCAGTGGAATACTTCGAAGACTACCAAGGGTAAGCCTTCAACCCATGATGAGCAATCATTTGAGAGAAAGCTGCCGTCCATGGTATATCTTGTCAATGTATATTCATTTCATTAATTTCACAAGTTTCCTAGTGTGGTATTATGATCTGTCAATGTCATAAAGACAAGGTCCTTATTTACATACAATAGCAAAAATCCAAGACTCTTTTTTTAACTGGAACTCAAGCACCATTAAAGTGAGTAATTTTCTTCTGATGTTCAAACAACTATTGTGGAAAGGAATCGCTTCCAAAATTCTATCTGTGTGTGTGTACATTCAGCCATCCCACTTGAAATATGTATCTATCTACCAAGCAAGTAGCATCAGCTTGAAACACAACTAAGTTTGAGCAACATTCACAGAATGGAAAGATTAGGTCTTTAAAAAGCACCATTATCACCAATGCTGTCTCAAGAGACAGCACCTTGCACAATAACATTACCTCCCTTGCTGACTTTGGTAGATTCCATTGTGTGCCAAAATTACAAAATTACGTCTCAAATCAAAAGTAATGTGAAGCTATGCTTTCAATGAATCCTGGAGTATTTGTGCTGAATTATTGTCAATGTTACCTCTGCTTTTATCCAATTCCTCTGAATAATACTTGTTGCCTTTGTCACCCGTTATCTTGTTTGTGGATTTCTGTAGCTGAGGCACAACAACTGCCTTCTCTGAGATCACCGAGAAATATATCATTTGTAATAATACAGACACAAAATATAGAGTTAAAGATATCAGTGCTTAAATAAGGGTTAACAATGGCTTTCAGAGCTTATATCAATCTTAGGTTAAATGATTGTGATAAAGAAACTAGAAGATAGAAAATAGCATTATTACTGCTCTGATCATATTAAGTTATAAATTTGACCGTATGGGTACAAAATGCCATTTTGTTTTTATTTGTATTTGATTGGAGTTTAATGATATACTCAGGGGTACTTCACTTTAATATATGACGAAAGGTTGCACACTTCATAGAGTGCCTTAATAAACCTTGTGAAAAAAAAAATTTATGACAAAGAAACAAAATGCTCTAAATAATAATGAGCTTAATGAACCCAATACCAAAACACATACCAATAATATGGCATTAATGGTTCACTGTGTAACCAATACACAGAGCAAACAAAAAACAAACAAAAAACACACAGACAGAAGAACTCTACAGTAAGCATTTAGGTTAAGTAGAGTAAGATACATAAATAGTTAGTAGGCCATTATATTTTTTCTAAAGCCAGGTTATAATGAGATAGCAACTAAACCAGGGACTACATTATCTCCAGATTTATTATGTACTACACTATAAAATAATGCTGTTTAATATGTGCCTTCAACTTATGTCAATCAGTCATTGGCTTAAATTGATCACATGGTCATACAGTTAAAGATATTGCACTCAAGGTCTGATATAAAATTATATATATATCCATCGCCAGCCAGGTTTAACCAATGACCTATGGCTACTGAAAATATATAACCTTAGCTGAATTTCTGGAAGTCCTGATTTGATGCAATATATGGATGTGACAGGAAATATGCAGAGTTGGGGCACTACTTGTTTTGCACATGTTGCACATGTGTTATCAGTGCTGCCTTGTACATGTGTCACTAACAGCCCAAACATGTTTTAAAATATCCAACTATATAAAGCCTAACAGCTTTGAGAGCTGTATCACTCTCTGAGTAGGGAAGTATTAAATGTCTACTATCTGGATACCAGTCATGATGTCATCTCATACAGTCTTTCAAGCAACTGGCCCCAGACTGCTGAGCAATCTTATAGAAGGCCACAAAGTGAGAGGTCTAGGAGGCCAGCATTTACTGCTGATGATTCACTGACAGATTCTGAGGGTTGTTGGCTTCATTCCCCAAAAGGGGTTCAGTCTGCACAGTTTTCAGAACTAGAATCAGTTCAAAGTAAGAAAGGATGTGTTATTCCAACATAACTAGAATGAAGACTATTATCAAATGTTTCCTTAACAAAATTTAAACTACTCCAAATATATGCAAGATGTTAACTAAATTTTCTTTAAAAAGGCCCAAATTTCTAGAAGACTTTCTTATAAAAAAAACAAAGGTGAAGTTTTGTGGTTTGGAGTGGCACCCTGCCTCATGTCATTTTATCAATGCTCACACTAATTCCCCACCAGGGTTCTCAGTTTAAACATGTCCACTAGAAATATTTGTCAACATCAAAAATGATATTCAATCTATGTTCATGCTTAAGATTTAAAATTCCAGCTCTTATATTCACCTTAAACCCAGTAAGAGTCTATTTGTCCCATTTCAAATATCCAATTTTACCTCACAAATTTCAGCGTAATGAGTGCAATAGTGAAATAAAAAAACACCTCCTCTATGAGATGAATAAGCTTTAAATATTCTTACACACTTAAAAATATAAACCTCAACCAAATACAAAGCAAACTTCCCATGGTGTAGTGAACAGTGTTTGTACAGGTGAGAAAATCATATGATCACCTCTCATTCCAAACAAATAAACTTAATATTTACTACTATATTACTTCTATATACATGTAATTATACACAAGTTAACATGATAAACACTTCCAGATATACATGTAGCCACAAATATAAAGATATATAGATAACAAACTAGTCTACGACTATATAAGTGTTTAACATTTTTTTAGTGTATGGCTTTAAAATGATGAACCAAGTGCAAACTTATTTCATAAAGACAATTATTCCACAGTAGAGGCCAAAAGTAAATGACTTTCCTCAAGCTTTCTATACAAGGAACATTTGGTGTGTGTTTATATGTAGAAGAAGATTTAAGTTCTGTGTTTTATAGAGTACGGATTCCTTAAGGCACTTAAATACCTTTCTCACTATATTATTTCATGATAATACAAGGCAGATTTTGCTTAAATACAAGCTTCTGAATGGATTTTTAACTGGAGTAGTTACGAGTTACCTACATATAATACCCAGAAAGAAGGCCCACAGGATAGCAATTTACATGGTATAGAATATATGAGACAAACAGGTTACACAGATACTAAAGAAAGGGTTAATAATAAACTGTAAATATAAGCTGAATACACACAGAAAGATATAAGGAAAGCATTATATGTATATCACCCAGCCACAGTATACATGAACCCACACCATAAGCTATCTACAATTCTGAAATTACTTTTTGGTGAATCTTTTGGTTTTGCTCCGAGATTTGCAGATGCTGTTGAACTGGCCATCATGGGTTCGATAACTTCAGCCTTTATCTCTTTCTTTCCTGATTGGTCAAGTTTTTTGCCGTAATAAGGGTTACCTCCCATGCTTGTGGAAGAGGTGGAGCTAGCCAGAAGAGGCTCAACGGCTACAGGTTTCTGGAGTTTCGGTTCTATTTTTGGTTGTGATTTTGAAGGTGATGATGCAGCACCTAATAACATGGCTTCAATCTCCGCAAGGGTAAAGCCTTAGAATACAGAAATGGACACTGCCTTTTACTTGGTTCCAATAGTGTACTTCATTTTAGTACAATTAAATTTCCTGTTCTTAAGGAGATGTGCCGACTATACATGCCTACCCATTAAGAGACGTGGTAACATTTAAGTGGAAATAAGACAAAAACACAAGACGAAATGTTGAAAAATGCGATATAGCATTGTCAGTGGTGGGAAAATGAGAAGAAGCCCCAAAAATCTAACCATCAATCTTTGCTCTTGTTTGTTATATACCATTGGTAAATAACCTAAATTCTAAAGGAGGGGGCTTGAATCAAGCTGCACACTTGGCCCATCAGACCATTGAACAGCTAACTGAGCAACAGTGGAGACACTTCACTTTGATGGGAAAAGGTTTGTTTCTTTGTTTGTTTGATTGGTGTTTAACGTCGTACTCAAGGGTATTTCACTTAATGGACCACAGATTGCCCACTTTACGCTGTACACAGCCTTATTACTGTGGAAAACCTGGAGGAAACCTCATAAAAAAAAACCCGCGTGATTGTGAAAAAAGATCTTTCAACCCTTTTTAATACATACAAATACATTCCAACTAAATTAAAATATAATGTTTACAGAACTGAATATACCATTCTAATATTTTACAGATAGTTTAATTTTACTTAAATGACTTCATCATGCCTTTGAAGTCAAAATGCCTCCAATGACTTTAAAAGCAGATATCCTTTATGAAATCATTTGAAAATAGTTTTAAAATGAATAAAGATAAAAAAAATGATCTCTGTGAATCTGATTAAAACCGGATCCTAATTGTGTTTCTGTGTCATAATCATATCTCAATTTAAATAACCTAATGGTTAATGGAAGTGCAAAACCCCCCAAAACAAGGAACACACCACATGCTTATTCGGTGAAAATTATTACCAATATTTCATGAACAAATTGTAAATTGGTCATTTAAAATCAATCAAACAACTCAGTTTGGTATAGTATTATGATGGATCTACATCTGAAACAAGACAATATATAGAGGCTATTCAGGCCAGGTTTTAAAAAGAGTTGTGGCCCTTTAAAAGCTGCTGAAAGCTACTGTGGAAATAGGTCATCTAGATTGGCTAATTTGTCCTGTTTGGTTGGTTATGAAAGTTTGATATCATCCAAACATCCTGATGTAATAGACAAAATGCTAGCTCATTGCATGTACCGCCATCTGCTAAAATTACAAAAATTACAAAGATTACTTGTAATCAGCGTACCGTTCTTTTTTCTCATTTAACTTACCTGTATCAGTTGTTTCTTCTTTTTTCTTATCATCTGGCTCACTTTTATTATCTTCAGACTTGCTATCTTTATCTTCCTTCTTTGTTTTATCTAGAATAACAACAAAAATGCAATGAGAGAAAATTGATAAAGAATAAAGTTGAAAATACTTAGAAAAGAGGGTGAATTAATTTATATCCATTATCAACAGCTTGTTTCTGAACAATTCATATTGATCATGTTGGCAGAAATATGTCTCAAATGACTGAATGGCTGAAATTAACTGGTACGCCTAAATTCATCATGGTATGTACATGTTAACTCTACAGGTAAATAGGTTAGCCCTATATCTTGTTCATTTATAACACTGAGTTTCTTTGATCTATGTTTATCATCACCCTCAAGGTGCAGAAAAACAGGAAAATTGGGAATAAACTATCTGGAAAAATACAATCAAAAGGGATACATGGAAGAGGTTCAGCAGTCCAAATAACAACTTACTGAGCCACTGCACATCCAGACGTTACAAGGAAAGATAACATTTTAATGTCTTATGCATAAATGGTAAATTGGAAACTATATTAACATCTTACAGAAACATGACAGCAACACTGTTGTTGTAGTTGCATGTATTATAGAACATATAATCCATAGCAAAGTTTCCTAATTCCGTTGACTTATGCTACAAGCAGATTACAATCATACATCTATCTGCTGATGAATATAGCTGTAAACTTTGAGTGAATACATTAAAGTGAGATTATTCCATATTTTACATATGGCTCAATCTATTGCCACAGAGCACCATGCACCTTGATCATCTACATTCTCCTCAACTATCTCCTCCTCTTCTTCTATTTTCTTTAGAACTGGGAAATCGTCAAACGGGGCGTCATAATCCAAGCTAGTCTGAGGAACAGGCTGATTTACTGGTTTATTTGCGACATCTATACAACAGTATCCAAAAGGCAAGAGTTGAAAGAAAGAGTAGAATACAACATAGAAAGAAGTTTGTCAGCTTCAAAGGAAGGTAGGAGAGATGGGCACATCAAAAAGAGAAAATTCTCTTCAGGAAGGGGGAAAAAACAATTTGGAGAATGTTCATGTGAAAGCTAATACTCAAGGGAAAAGCATATCAAAATATAATTTTGGCCAATGTGAAATGTGAAATATTTCTTTGACCGGTGTTTAACATATTATTCACGGGTGTTTCATCAATATGATGTCTAGTTTCTTGTGTTTGGTATGAAACCGATAAGAAACCTATTTAAAACCACAACAACATATCAACGGTCATGTTGTATACATTGGGTTTCAACCCAGGCAGCCTCTATATGGTTTGGTAGATTCATTGGAAGGTCATTGCTTAATTTAAGTCTTACAGACAGGAAAAAACCCCGGAAAGAAACAACCTGTAGCATGACAGTATTATCGCTGGAGACATTGCACATTACATCATAAACATCTTAGTCTTTGCAACAATATATTTGAAAGCCGGTTTTGAAAGTTGACTGGATTTACATGGAATAGTTTGAGTTGGGAAGGAGGACATTTGGGATGAAGGAACATTCAAGTTAAAAACTGTATCAGTTATTTCTTCATTCTGGAAAACTGTTCTCTTTATATTAATAATTAATAAGTTGTTTGATAAAGCAAATAAGTTGATTTAATATAAACAATAGAAAGGTCATAAGTGAAATTATCAGAGCAGAAAACCAAAGAGGTTGAAAAGAATCATAAGTTGTGTAATAAGTATGTCAAAACTTTAAGACCACATGCTGCTTGATATCATAGTGTCATGTTATTCAAACCCCACCTGGTTCCACTCGATTCCCTGTCTGTTTATCCGTAGATTCAGAATTACTGTCATCTTCTGGACTGGACTCATCAGCCTCTCCTTTAACTGTCACCTTGTTTCTTAGTTCATCAGGAGATCTATCAGTTCTGGTCTCATCTTGGGCTGATGGTGAGCTGTTAGAATCATTGCCACTTGCTGTATCATCAACTGGCTTTAACACTTCCGCCTCACCTTTACTAGGACCTACAGCTAAACCAGTTTCTTTTGACTCTTCCGCAATAGATGTTTTATCTTGAGAGACACCATCTTTACCAGAACCTACAGTTAAATCGGATTCTTCTGAATCTTGTACACTAGATGTTTTATCAGTGATACCTTGAGAGTCCTCATCTTTACTGGAAACCTCTACTTCTGTTGTCAATTCTTTGCTGTTATCCGGATTAACTGCTTCTTGTGTAGTCTTGTCGTCGTTTACAGGTGATTCTTCAACACGCTCTACCTGATTCGATTCTGAAGTAGCATTATCATTTTGTAAAGTAGTACTTCCTTCAGCCAATGGATCAGTTGAACTATCAACAGGAGTAACATCTTTGGCATTTGTTTCTGAAGATTCAATAGTTTGATCTGATCCATTATCTACAGAGTCTTCATTTGTATTCTTCTGGTCATTATCCACCTTATTAGCTTGATCATCATCATTGTCTATGCTTTTCTCTTTCACACTTTGGTCAGCTGGCACTATACCATCATCTTGATTATCTTCAATCGTCTCTTCTTCGGTAGGTTTTATATCCTCTGTGTTTTCAACATCTGAAGATTTCTCAGACTCCTGACTTACATCTTCAGAATCCCCACTATCAATAATTTCACCTGTTACAAATAGATCATAGATGTAACTCCAGATTGGAAGGTAAACCAGCAGTGATTGTACAGCATATGGAGGTGACACAACAAGGAGCAACATCACAAGCTGATGGAAACTGGAGCAGGTGACAGGTAAAATTCTTGGTAAAAAGCTCACGTGCAAAAACTTGTAAACAGGGAATGGTAGTGTGGCATACTGAGTGTATTACTGAGGTGGCTAAGTTAGCGAGTAACGCACTAATACCATTAGTGACCAAAAATCCAACAAAAGGGTGAAATTGAAAAAGGCATAATTAATGACAATGATAAAAGCAAAAAAATACTGGATAGGTTTCTCTGGGGTTGGCAATTGTTCAACACAGCATCTTCAAGGCTTGGGGAGTTATGTTGTGACACTTGTTGAGAGGTAAAGAATGTTTTGTTCGGGTAATTGAGGCCCGGCAAAGGATGTGAAAGTCTTGTCCACTTTATGGTTAGATGTCTGTATGGACTCTTGGGGGCACAGGATGGACTCTTGGGGGCACAGGATGGACTCTTGGAGGTATAGGATAGACTTTTGGAGGCAAGGGGAGGGGGCACATTTTTTGGGACACTTATGCTTGAAAACAGCTATTGATGGCATGGTAAGCTTTCCTCGGCGCAGGATATTTAAAGGTTTCCAGTGAGAGCCTATATGATACAATACATATTACTGGTCTCATCATTTGTTTAAAATTACATTTTGAATATTGAGAAACAAAATTGAAGTTCATCATATCATTCAAACTCCAATTTAATAACTTTTTCTCACACTCTGCATTTTTTCACATCTTTGGTATGATTCTGGGGTAAAATTGTGACATCAAAGAACAACAGTGATGACTTTGGAACAGTTACTTAAAACAGTGTACATAATGTTGTAGTACCATTCTGGAGTCACAATAGAGTTGTCATTGCAAGTTCTTTATGACATACAATAAGGAGTGTTATTGTCGAAACTAACACATGTTACCACAGGGTTTGAGAATGGTGATATCTGGGTTGCAGTGTGGGAAAAGTTATAAAGGGTTTGATCCAGATGCTGAATGTATGCTGGGGGACTCTGAAATGTGAAGGGAAGACAAAATGTTTGCATGCTGTTTTCATCATTCTCATACAGTATTTCCAGTTTTACAAGCAAACAGCTTAAATCTTGTTGCTGCAAGAGTAGCAAAATAAATATCCTGTTGGAACAAATGGATGAAAGCATACATTTGAACACTTACTAAAATCCCTTGATGACATTCAGCTTAGAACAACAAAGTTACATACAGGCAGTAAATGGAGAATGTTAGCGGATACTGGGTGCAGGAGCAAAGTGATGAAGACAAAGGGTATATCATAGCCGAACATCGTGAGGACATACTGAACTGATAACAGTTGCCAGCAAGAAATTAAATAAAATACAGTCAATAAATCAGTAAATGCTAGACATACAATTTACTTCTTGAGACATTTAAGAGCATTTACTTATCATTATAAGTCTTTTTTCTAATTTCAGCAACTTATTTTTCTGTATTTTCTGTTGCTTTTCCCGTTATTTTTGCCTTCATGGAGTTGAGTATTGTAATAGCTACTTTTTGTGTATTTTTTTCACATTTTCAGCATAATTGTGTGTATTTAGCATCAATTATTATAAATACTAAACAAAATACACATGTGTCTGCCCCATCATTATCAAACCATAAGTGATGGCTATGACAGTAATATAGCAAACAAACAAAAAATAAAAATCTGGAAGAGCATTTATTCCTCTACATTTCCACATTAATAACAGTGTCAGAGAAATGTTGACGCAAACTCGTAATATTTAATAAAATAAATGGAACTAATCCTAAGTTAGAACTTGAGCACCTTTTGTTGCTTTGATTGTAGAAATACCTGGTTGTTTCCCTTTGTCGAGCTCTTCTGTGTAGTACTTATTCCCCTTGTCACCAGTAATTGCATCCTTTGAACTTTTAATTGTCGGTTCTATGATTTCCTTTACTATCTCATGTCCTAAAAAAAAAAATTCAAGTTCTTCAAAAGTTACAGTGAACTTATCATTCGAAGTGTGTGTAAAATTATTGTGACATGAGTTCAACAGTTAAATATAAAGGCAATCAATATCTGCAGATTTTTCTCCAAACACCATGTAATCAAGAGATACTCAGATGAAGTCATATGAAATTTTATTTCTTTTAGTTTTGTTTGAATAAACAAATTGAATCTATAGTTGAGGGCTGTACCTTTTGATTTGTCTAGTTCCTCAGTGTAGTATTTGTTACCCTTGTCACCAGTGATGTAAGCAGATGTGGCTTTGATCAGTGTCTCCTCACCCTTCACTATCTCTGTTGTCAATTGGCAAATAGAAATTCACATTACTAGCAATTTCAAAACAAACATTCAACAAATTTGACATTAAGACTAAAACAACTTTGTTAATTATGACACCAATATGTATTTCAGCCATATTTGTCTTTACAATAGTCCACAGGTTATTGTTTTTTTATCAGCCGAACATGATTTTGATCAATACTATGTGTTTTACTGACTTGCAACTAAAATGTCGAGACTATCTCAATAAATCACAATAGAAGCTTGTTCATATTGTTTTCAATTGTGTTGATATGTGATGAAATATGTCACTATGTATTAGGACTATCTATCCAGAAGTAAAATCAATTTATTAAACCATGTTGTGAAATAAAGCTCCAATGTATTTATAGGTAGGACGGACATCAGGATAAACCGAGGCTACACATCTATGTCAGATAAATAATAAATCCAAAACAATGGCAACTAAGGATATCTTTCTTACCTTTTTCTTTCGACGGTGATGGTGTTTTGTTATCTGTGACAGTCATACCTGTACCTAGTCAAAACAAACAGGATCAAACCATTAGGCGTTTCTCATGAAAACATTACATCAACATGTACAGAGCTGTAACTAAATGTATAGCCTTAAATCTCTGATCTTACAAAATAGTCAATATCACAAAATTGTCACTATACATGTACTGCTAACTCGTCTTCTTATGAACCATTAAATGATTTAATTGTTTTTTTATTGAAAAATGACATTATTTGGTACATAAAATCAGTTAGAAATGCACTTATCAGATGTCAATATCAGTCAGAGAGGTAAAGATAAACTCTGTCTTTGTTACATTCAGATTTATATCCATATAGTTTTACCAAGCGCCAGCAAAACAAACTTGTGTTTTTTTTTTATCGTTTTGATTGCCCAAGCCTTGTTTAGATAACAGTGTTTGGAATATTAAGAGGAAAACAGCTTAGTTGTGTACGTTTCATGAACTAAGAAGTTTGACTGAGGGCTCTCGCAACGTTTAAACTTTCAACATACCAACTAATTGGGACATTATATCATCTTCAATAGAGGCCATAGTTCTGTCTTCTTTCTTCTTTGCAGGTGATTCACTTTTTGATGCCTTTGCTGGTTTAGCTCCTTGTATAGGTGCAGCACTCTGAGCTGACATGGTTTCCACGACAACAGGCCTTTCTTCAGCCTCATCTTCACTTTCTTCTTCCTCTTCTTCACTGGCCTCCTCACTTTCTTCCTCTTTTGAGCCAGAAGTCATTTTTAAAGTCTCACTCTAAGGTAGAACATGAACAAATATGCAACATGAATGAGGACTACAAAACTAGGAATCAAAATTTGTGTTTTGTTAATTTAATTAGGAGTTTAAATTGTACTTCAGCAAAATACAAAAATAGATGTATTAAAAATAATATTATTGGATAATGGATCCAAAATGTTTGTTTGTTTGTTTGATTGGTGTATAACATCGTACTCAAGGGTATTTCATTTATATGATGAGGAAACCTCGTAAAAACCACCCCCACGATTGCCAGAGCCACAGCATGTGACTCGCTCATATACCTGATGGTCAAAAGGCGGACTTGAACCTGTGAACGGTAAATTGAAGCATGTTCAGATCAGGAATGGATCCAAAATGAAACGGACTGGTACATGGACTGGTGTTTAGTTCTGCAATTAAG